>CM019067.1:5712430-5922132 GCA_009667805.1 Leptobrachium leishanense | reverse complement strand
TACACTGTGTGAGAACTCTCCACTGCCCTCTGCTGTTACTAATCTGCTCCTTCGAATTGCATCCTTACTTCATCCTCATTTAATCACTAACATCAGAAAAAACAGGAACCAGTGGCGACTCTAGGAACAATATATGGGGGGGGGGGCACTAATAATTTTCACCACTAAATCAAAACTCTGAAAAATACTAAATAAGTATATATAAATATATATATATAAATAAGACTGCAGAATCCCAGAGTCATGTGATGCGATGGTACCTTTTGTAGCATTAACCTGATACTGAAATTAAATATTTTATTCGGTGGTTTTCACCGTCATCCAATAACTGCTTCATCGACTCCATTTTTCACCAATTACGGTGACCATTCGCTAAATAGTGAATTCACTATATTTTTGGTGAAATTGATTCCCCGAAATGAGACAAAAAGCAGAGGATCTAAAGATGAAAAGACCCTTTAGAATCTAACTTCCATAATAATCCCTAAAATGCCATAAACCCGGGGAAATACAATGAAAATAAAAAAGTCTGGCATGTAGCCTACCCAATAACCCTGCAATAACCCTTTAAATGTCAGTAATCAAGGCAAAGCATGGAATGTATACACTGTGAGGCATGTAGCTTATCCATTAACCCCTGAAATGCCATTAATCAAGGGAAAACATGAAATGTATACTTTGTGGGGCATGTAGCCGACCTATTAACCCCTAAAATGCCAGTAATCAAAGGGAAACATGAAATGTATATACTGTGAGGCATGTAACTTATCCATTAACCCCTAAAATGCCTGTAATCAAAGGAAAATATGCAATGTATACACTGTGAGGCATGTAGCCTAACCAATAACCCCTTAAATGCTGGGTAATGGAGAGAAAACATGAAATGTTTACACTTTGAGGCATGTAGCTTACCCATTAACCCCTTAAATGCTGGGTAATGGAGAGAAAACATGAAATGAGGCATGTAGTTTACCCATTATCTGCTAAAATGCTAATAATCAAGGAAAAAAATAAAATGTATATTGTGAGAGATGTCTGCCAATTAAGCCCTAATATACAACTAAACCAAGGCAAAAACTATAGTATTACACAATGTAATATATAATCTGACAATTAACCATTTCACTGCTGAGCCATTTCAACCCTGTGAAAAAAGTTATGTTTCTATTTTATTATTTGATATATATATTTTTTTTAAATGGAATATGGTCATGTTGGTGGATATTAATCGACAACATACAATGCACGGAGATACAGCGGTTCAAAGAAGTGAGGGAAGCTGGATGTCAATCCCTGGTGTGAGGGCACATAGGGGGACAAGGAATAACCGGGGGGGAATGCCTCCCTGGCCCAAATCTAAGGATGCCTATGCCAGCAACTAAATGATAAATACGTACTAAAAGTCTCAATCTCACTGATACATATAATCTCATGATACATATCCTCTCACGATACATATAATCTCATGATACATATACTCTCACAATCAGTGGTTTCTTTGAGGAGGTATGCGCCGGTACGCCGTACCGGCACCTCATCGCTAGCCGCCTTTTAATTTTTCACAGCTCCGGTATCGGACTCTCGGAGCCCGAATCCGGAGCGGTCTCTTCGCCACAGGGGAGATCCAGTGGCCGCCCGTTCTTTCCTTCAACGAGCGGCCACCTTCATGAATATCTGCCATTCGCCTGGGATGCCTCCTCCAGTCAGTCGCGATCAAGATCGTGGAGTTCACGTGAACTCCTCGATCTTGCGAGATCACGGCTGGCTGGAGGATGGATCCCAGGCGAGCGGCAGATATCCATGCAGACGGCCGCTCATTGAAGGAAAGAATGCGGCGGCCGCTGGATCTGCCCCTCCGCAATGACTCGGAGGGGCCTGGCCACCTGGCAGAGGTGAGCTGGGGGCAATATATCCATATGAGCTGGCCTGGTGCAATATATCCATGTGAGCTGGTCTGGGGCAATATATCCATGTGAGCTGGACTGGGGCAATATATCCATGTGAGCTGGACTGTGGCAATATATCCATGTGTGAGCTGGCCTGGGGAAATATATCCATGTGAGCTGGTCTGGGGCAATGTATCCATGTGAGCTGGGGCACTATAAATTCCTGTTGAGCTGGCCTGGGGCAATATATCAATGTGTGAGCTGGCCTGGGGAAAATTTCAATGTGTGAGCTGGCCTGTGGCAATATATCCATGTGAGCTGGCCTGGGGCAATATATCCATGTGAGCTGGTCCGGGGCAATATATCCGTGTGAGCTGGACTGTGGCAATATATCCACATGTGAGCTGGTCTGGGGCAATGTATCCATGTGAGCTGGGGCACTATAAATTCCTGTTGAGCTGGCCTGGGGCAATATATCCAAATGTGAGCTGGCCTGGGGCAAAATATCCATGTGAGCTGGCCAGGGGCAATATATCCATATGAGCTGGTCTGGGGCAATATATCCATGTGAGCTGGTCTGGGGCAATATATCCATGTGAGCTGGCCTGGGGCAATATGTCCATGTGAGCTGGTCTGGGGCAATATATCCATGTGAGCTGGTCTTGGGCAATATATCCATGTGAGCTGGACTGTGGCAATATATCCATGTGAGCTGGACTGTGGCAATATATCCACATGTGAGCTGGTCTGGGGCAATATATCCATGTGAGCTGGTCTGGGGCAATATATCCATGTGAGCTGGTCTTGGGCAATATATCCATGTGAGCTGGACTGTGGCAATATATCCACATGTGAGCTGGTCTGGGGCAATATATCCATGTGAGCTGGTTTGGGGCAATATATCCATGTTAGCTGGACTGGGGCAATATATCCATGTGAGCTGGACTGTGGCAATATATCCACGTGTGAGCTGGCCTGGGGAAATATATCCATGTGTGAGCTGGGGGCAATATATTCATGTGTGAGCTGGGGCAATATATCCAGTGTGAACTGGGAGCATTATATCCAGTGTGAACTGGGGGCAATATATCCAGTGTGAACTGGGGGGCAATATATCCAATGTGAATAAAGGAATATTTATTCGAACACGAAAAATCGTCATAATAATCAGTTTTTCGCTGGGCGTGAAAGTACCCCCACCTATTTTTCCAGAAAAAAAGCACTGCTCACAATACATATCCTCTCACGATACATATCCTCTCACGTTACATATCCTCTCAAAATACATATAATCTCACGATACATATAAAAAAATGATTTTTTTGATTGGGTAACAAAAATAATAGACACAGGTGGTGCAGTAGACATTGCTTATTTAGATTTCAGTAAGGCTTTTGATACTGTTCCGCATAGAAGGCTTATCAATAAATTGCAATCTTTGAGCTTGGATTCCAATATTGTTGAATGGATTAGGCAGTGGCTGAGTGACAGGCAACAGAGGGTTGTGGTAAATGGAGTTTATTCGGCGCAAGGTCTTGTTACCAGTGGGGTACCTCAGGGGTCAGTACTTGGACCCATTCTATTTTAATATCTTTATTAGTGATATTGCAGAAGGTATTAATGGAAAAGTATGTCTTTTTGCTGATGACACAAAGATTTGCAACAGGTTTGACGTTCTGGAGGGATCAGCCAAATGACAAATGATTTAGGTAAACTAAAAAAATGGTGGGAGCTGTGACAATTGAGTTTTAATGTGGATAAGTGCAAGATAATGCACCTGGGACGTAAAAACCCAAGGGCTGAATATAGAATATTTGATACATCTGAGGGTTGGGATTTAGGGTTATTATTTCAGAGGATCTAAGGGTAAGTAGTCAATGTAATAGAGCAGCAGGAAATGCTAGCAGAATGCTTGGAAATGCTGTCAGAATGCTTGTTGTAGGGAGAGGTATTAGCAGTAGGAAAAGGGAAGTGCTCATGCCACTGTACAGAGCACTGGTGAGACCTCACTTGAGTACTGTGTGCAGTACTGAAGACCGTATCTCCAGAAGGATATAGACATCTTAGAGAGAGTTCAGAGAAGGGCTACTAAAATGGTGTACGGCTTGAAGGAGAAGTGTTACCAGGAAAGGGTTAATGATCTTAACATGTACAGCTTGGAAAAAAGACGAGACAGAGGAGATATGATAGAAACATTTAAATACGTAAAGGGAATCCACAAGGTAGAGGAAGGGAGTATATTTAAAAGGAAACAAAATAGGCAAAACAAGAGGACATAGTCTTAGATTAGAGGGGCAAAGGTTTAAAGTAACATCAGGAAGCATTTTTTACTGAGAGGGTGGTGGATACATGGAACAGTCTTCCAGTAGAAGTGGTAGAGGTCATAAGAGATTGAATTTAAGCAGGCATGGGATAGGCATAAGGCTATCCTAAACAAAAGATAAATCCAGGTAAAGTATCCATGTAATTGGGCGACTAGATGGGCCGAAAGGTTCTTATCTGCCGACATTTTTCTATGTTTCTATGTTTCTATCTCATGATACATATCCTGTCAAAATATATATAATCTCACGATACATATCGTCTCACGATACATATAATCTCACGATACATATAATCTCACGATACATATCCTCTCACGATACATATCCTCTCACGCTACATATAATCTCACGATACATATCGTCTCACGATACATATAATCTCATTATAGATATAATCTCACGATACATATAATCTCACGATACATATCCTCTCACGATACATACAGTGGTGTATTTTGGCCTAGGCCAACAAGGCCTAGGCCTAGGACGGCACTTTCCAGGGGGTGGCGGCCCGCACTGGTGGCCCCACCCCTAAAAAAAAAATAAAAAAAATTTTTTACTTTGCAAAGTATTTTGCCAGGAAGGATACATTGAGATTTCACTAATATTCAAGTATGTCCTGGGTAGGCAAGGCCTAGGCTTTCTCTTTCCATGGGGCAGCAAAAAACCTCACCACTAAATGGGTTACTCACAGAGCACCGAAATGACGCCGACATTTTGGTGTTCTGTAGTTCCCTGCACTTTGGGGAATAAAATTTCCCCACCCTGCAGTGAATTCACCATTCACCGCAGGGTCCCCAATGTGCATGGAGTCGGCCGCTGAATGCTGCCACCGCAAACCCGTGGCCTGCTGTTTTCAAAAGAACTACTGAACGAAAATGTCTGGAATTTACATATAAGATCCTATGACTGATAATAAAAAGTTCTGTTACAGAAAAAGAAAAACCGCTATTAAAAAAAGGGGGGGAGAATTTTGCTGAAAAATTATTAAAAGGTACTAAAAAAAATAGACTTTTTACTGCAGATTAAAATAATAAATGGTTTATTAGATATTGCATAAAAAACGGGAATATTTTTAACATTGAAACCTATGGGGTTCGCCTGAATAAACCTGCTAATTGAAACCACCGAACATCAGGGCATTTCACTGACATTTCTCTGCTGTTTGGTGTTCTCTGAATAGATTAACCATTACTTCTCTGGGGATTTGCACTGCCTTCAAACAGCACCGTACTTGCTGGCAGTTCGCCAAATTTGTGTGTGAGCATATCACAGAGCATGGTGTGTACTTAGGGGAGTGGCGGAGGCGGGCCGCGCCCAGGTACCAGTGATTATTTGGGTGTCATTAGGGTACTAGGAGGTGCCACTGTCACTGTGTGTCAGCTTTGAGCTGTGTTCTCAAACAACGAGCAGCGAGCAGGGCGTTTGCATACGGAATAAAATCGAATAGAATAAAAATCCCCCTCTCCTCCCTCCATAGCTCCTCCCCTGCCCCACAGCAGCTCTAGAGAGGGGGAGGGGGATGTGATTTGTGTGCAGAGAAAGAAGAGATGACAGTAAATGGCAGGTAAAGGGGGGGGTTATCAGCAGAATATGAAGCCCTGTCTGCTTACTGCTGTTTAAAGTGGACCTTTCCTTAACCAGCACTGCAGTGATAGAAATTTGTCATTGAGCTGCCTGGCTCCTGGTGAGGCTGCGTGCGTGCAGGTCACGCGGTCCGGCCAGTCAGGTGGTACTGAGTCTCAGTACCACCTGACTGGCTGAACCACATGACACGCACGCAGCTGCCTGCCCTTTCGTTAACATGGACTCTCACTCTATTCTGGACTGAACACCCACCGGAAAGGGAATCAAAGCCACGGTGCACCCTCTGGCAGTGGCACCCCACTGCTGACAAGATGGCTCCACGCACAGGCACAGCCACGATCCTAACGTGGCCTGGAGGGACCTCCTGCTAGAGTCCGTACACAGTCCCTGCTAACTCTGCACACAACCCTACCGCGGACGGAGGCTGGTAAATATAGAATAAATAATTGCTGTGTGCTGATATTCACTCGGTTTGCTGGGAGTCTTATTGCAGTGGATTCTGATGCACTCATACACACCGCACATTGCATTGCTGGGAGTTTTATTGTAGTGGATTCTGATATGCTGACACACACACTGCACATTGCATTGCTGGGAGTTTTATTGCTGTGGATTCTGTGATACACACTGCATATTACTGTGAGTTTTATTGCCCTGGAGCTCTGGGATATGCTCATACACACTGCACATTACTGTGAGTTTTATTGCTGTGCAGTTCTGATATGCTCATACACAGTGCCCATTTTCTGTGGGTTTTAATTGCTGTGCAGCTCTGTGATACACTCATATGCAGTGCACGTTTTTGTGGATTTTATTGTTAACCAATTTAGAGCGGCTGTGATCCCGTTTACTTGACATGCGTGGCTGTTCTTTGTAAAAATGCTTGATTTAAACATTTCATAATTTTATTATCTCAATAGATACATTTGAATATACAAAATATACAAGTAGGCACTTGGTATCCACTTTTAATATAAGAGAGGAAAAGGCGGAGCTCTAAAAGGAAAAGGTGGGGATTAACCAGGAAGAGGTGTGCCTTTGACAGGAAGGGGTGCATCAAATTTAAATTAGGGGGCGCACAAGTTTAGTCAGGCAGCACAAAACCTAAATACACCACTGGATACATATAATCTCATTATACATATAATCTCACTATACATATAATCTCTCGTTACATATCCTCTCACGATACATATCCTCTCACGATACATATAATTTTACGATACATATAATCTCATTATACATATAATCTCGCGATACATATAATCTCACGTTACATATCCTCTCACTATACATATAATCTCACAATACATATCCTCTCACGTTACATATCCTCTCACGATACATATCTCATTATACATATAATCTCATTATACATATAATCTCACGTTACATATCCTCTCACGTTACATATCCTCTCACGATACATATAATCTCACGATACATATAATCTCATTATACATATAATCTCGCGATACATATAATCTCACGTTACATATCCTCTCACGTTACATATCCTCTCACGATATATATCCTCTCACGATACATATAATCTCATTATACATATAATCTCACGTTACATATCCTCTCACGATACATATAATTTTACGATACATATAATCTCACGATACATATCCTCTCAAAATACATATCTCACGATACATATCCTCTCACGATACATATAATCTCACGATACATATCCTCTCACGATACGTATCTCATTATACATATAATCTCACTACATAATCCTCTCACCGATACACAAAATCTCACGTTACATATAATCTCACGATACATATAATCTCACGATACATATCCTCTCACCGATACAGATCCTCTCACAATACATATAATCTCACGATACATATCCTCTCAAAATACATATAATCTCATTATACATATAATCTCATGATACATATCCTCTAACCGATACAGATCCTCTCACGATTCATATAATCTCACGATACATTTCCTCTAACCTCTCACCAGGAGGATGAGCCGGTATGTCAGTCGGATCACTAACCTCTCACCAGGAGGATGAGCCGGTATGTCAGTCGGATCACTAACCTCTCACCAGGAGGATGAGCCGGTATGTCAGTCGGATCACTAACCTCTCACCAGGAGGATGAGCCGGTATGTCAGTCGGATCACTAACCTCTCACCAGGAGGATGAGCCGGTATGTCAGTCGGATCACTAACCTCTCACCAGAGAGGATGAGCCGGTATGTCAGTCGGATCACTAATCTCTCACCAGGAGGATGAGCGGTATGTCAGTCGGATCAATAACCTCTCACCAGGAGAATGAGCCGGTATGTCAGTCGGATCACTAACCTCTCACCAGGAGGATGAGCCGGTATGTCAGTCGGATCACTAACCTCACCAGGAGGATGAGCCGGTATGTCAGTCGGATCACTAACCTCTCACCAGGAGGATGAGCCGGTATGTCAGTCGGATCACTAACCTCTCACCAGGAGGATGAGCCGGTATGTAATCGGCTCACTAACCTCTCACCAGGAGGATGAGCCGGTATGTCAGTCGGATCACTAACCTCTCACCAGGAGGATGAGCCGGTATGTCAGTCTGATCACTAACCTCTCACCAGGAGGATGAGCCGGTATGTCAGTCGGATCACTAACCTCTCACCAGGAGGATGAGCCGTATGTCAGTCGGATCACTAACCTCTCACCAGGAGGATGAGCCGGTATGTCAGTCGGATCACTAACCTCTCACCAGGAGGATGAGCCGGTATGTCAGTCGAATCACTAACCTCTCACCAGGAGGATGAGCCGGTATGTCAGTCGGATCACTAACCTCTCACCAGGAGGATGAGCCGGTATGTCAGTCGATCACAACCTCTCACCAGGATCCGGTATGTCAGTTGGATCTAACCTCTCACCAGGAGGATGAGCCGGTATGTCAGTCGGATCAATAACCTCTCACCAGGAGAATGAGCCGGTATGTCAGTCGGATCACTAACCTCTCACCAGGGGATGAGCGGTATGTCAGTCGGATCACTAACCTCTCACCAGGAGGATGAGCCGGTATGTCAGTCGGATCACTAACCTCTCACCAGGAGATGAGCCGGTATGTCAGTCGGATCACTAACCTCTCACCAGGAGGATGAGCCGGTATGTCAGTCGGATGACTAACCTCTCACCAGGAGGATGAGCCGGTATGTCAGTCGGATCACTAACCTCTCACCAGGAGGATGAGCCGGTATGTCAGTCGGATCACTAACCTCAACACCAGGAGGATGAGCCGGTATGTCAGTCGGATGACTAACCTCTCACCAGGAGGATGAGCCGGTATGTCAGTCGGATGACTAACCTCACCAGGAGGATGAGCCGTATGTCAGTCGGATCACTAACCTCTCACCAGGAGGATGAGCCGGTATGTCAGTCGATCACTAACCTCTCACCAGGAGGATGAGCCGGTATGTCAGTCGGATCACTAACCTCTAATTTTTAATGCCGATTCTGGATTTTTTTAATGAATATTTTTGCTATAATTTTAGGCTGTTTTCCTGGAGAGAAGATATGGAGAGGTTGTTGCCGCTTTAAATACGCTTGTCCTCATCTTGTGGGGCTCATTATCAGCAGCGCCAACACCACAACTATAAGTTACTTTAAAAATGATGTACAAATCTTTATAAAATGTATCCTTCCTGGTAAAATCCTTTATAAATAAACTCTTCCGGCCCTATTACATTCTCAACGCAAGAACACACGCTAAACGCGTGGTTTTTTGTGCGAAACGTTAAACGTTAACGCACGAAAATCACTGTTGGAATTACATTCCTCGCGCATTTTTTCATCTGTCGGGAAATTGCACTCGTAAAACCGGCGCGCAAGAATGCACGCAAAGTACCGTTGTGCACAGAAATCAGTGAGCGCAATGTAATTTTTACTGCGAGTCTGTCATTTTGTGAGGACTGCGCACAACAGACGTGTGTTCTGACGGAAGACAAGGTAGTGGCCGTCATTTTTGATGGATCTAGTAAAAAAAAAACGTGCGCATCGACGTTCTCAGTTGTGAATCCGCAGTTTGGTGCGGTCAGGTTGTTACAATTTGCCGTTACAACAAGTTTTCAAAAACGTTAAAATTATGCGCGCAAACGTTGTCCGTTAAATTTTGCGCTAAGATTGTAATACCATGCGCGTACCAGCGAACAAACACATTTGCGCTCACAATGTTAAGTATAGGATGCGCGCACTAAATTGTGCTCGCAAAAGGGTTCGCGCAGGGTCACTCGCGTTAGACGTTACCGCGCATTTTGTGTGCGGACGTTGTAATACGACGTTCAGCGCAAAGGGTTTTACTCCTCGCGTTAATGTGTTTTTGCGCACGAAGAATTGCCACATTGAGTTAGAGCTCTTCGCTCTGCTACATGTGAGACGCGAACGAATTACTCTGATCTCTGTACGAAGCTCGAAATTTCTCGCCTTTTCAGGGATATTTGAAGAAAGTCGCCGGGTTCCCGCCTCTACGGTAGAAAGACAAACTCTGCGCTTTTCTTACCGCTCGGGCTCTTCTATTGCACCGACGTTAATAATGATAGAAGTTTTATATCTTTTTTCCTGTGGAATTAAAACATCACTTCAAGACGATCACAGAAAACGGATCTTTGCTTTTCTTTAATGGTCACGGCGAGGCGGCCAGCACGGAGAGTCTGACATGTTCCTCGGAATCCTGTGGATCATTCTGTGGTGGTTTCCATTGTCAGGTTTGGTTTCAGGTGGAAATTGTATTAAAAGGAATTTGTGATTTTTTCAGAACACAAAGTCTTATTTATTCAAAGAGATGAGAAGGAGCCGTCCTGCCCTTAATGCCGTGACACGGCGCGTTTAACGGTGACTCCGCTGCACTTTATAACATTCACAGGAACGATGTGAGAGAGAAAAGCTGAAATCTGATCTCAGAATGAAACCTAAAATACACAAATAAATACTGAACGGTGATTAATGACTATAAATGCGATACGGAGGAGCAGGCTGGAAAATCCCACCCCCTCATAACGACGTCCAGATCCGATATCTCCAGAACATTCTGTTATCCCATAGTAACTATTATATCCGGAATATTCCGTTATCCCATAGTAACTATTATATCCGGAATATTCTGTTATCCCATAGTAACTATTATATCCAGAATATTCTGTTATCCCATAGTAACTATTATATCCAGAATATTCTGTTATCCCATAGTAACTATTATATCCGGAATATTCTATTATCCCATAGTAACTATTATATCCGGAATATTCTGTTATCCCATAGTAACTATTATATCCAGAATATTCTGTTATCACATAGTAACTATTATATCCGGAATATTCTATTATCCCATAGTAACTATTATATCCGGAATATTCTGTTATCCCATAGTAACTATTATATCCGGAATATTCTGTTATCCCATAGTAACTATTATATCCGGAATATTCTGTTATCCCATAGTAACTATTATATCCGGAATATTCTGTTATCCCATAGTATCTATTATATCCGGAATATTCTGTTATCTCATAGTAACTATTATCTCCAGAATATTCTGTTATCCCATAGTAACTATTATATCCGGAATATTCTATTATCCCATAGTAACTATTATATCCGAATATTCTGTATCCCATAGTAACTATTAATCCCAGAATATTCTGTTCACATAGTAACTATTATATCGGAATATTCTATTATCCCATAGTAACTATTATATCGGAATATTCTGTTATCCCATAGTAACTATTATATCCGGAATATTCTGTTATCCTATAGTAACTATTATATCCGGAATATTCTGTTATCCCATAGTAACTATTATATCCAGAATATGCTGTTATCACATAGTAACTATTATATCCGGAATATTCTATTATCCCATAGTAACTATTATATCCGGAATATTCCGTTATCCCATAGTAACTATTAAATCCGGAATATTCTGTTATCCCACAGTAACTATTATATCCGGAATATTCCGTTATCCCATAGTAACTATTATATCCGGAATATTCGTTATCCCATAGTAACTATTATATCCGGAATATTCTGTTATCTCATAGTAACTATTATATCCAATATTCCGTTATCACATAGTAACTATTATATCCAGAATATTCTGTTATCCCATAGTAACTATTATATCCGGAATATTCCGTTATCACATAGTAACTATTATATCCGGAATATCCTGTTATCTCATAGTAACTATTATATCCGGAATATTCTGTTATCCCATAGTAACTATTATATCCGGAATATTCTGTTCTCATAGTAACTATTATATCCGGAATATTCTGTTATCTCATAGTAACTATTATATCCGGAATATTCTGTTATCCCATAGTAACTATTATATCCGAATATTCTGTTATCTCATAGTAACTATTATATCCGGAATATTCTGTTATCCATAGTAACTATTATATCCGGAATATTCTGTTATCCATAGTAACTATTATATCTGAATATTCTGTTATCCCATAGTAACAATTATATCCGGAATATTCCGTTATCTCATAGTAACTATTATATCCGGAATATTCTATTATCTCATAGTAACTATTATATCCGGAATATTCTGTTATCCCATAGTAACTATTATATCCGGAATATTCTGTTATCCCATAGTAACTATTATATCCGGAATATTCTGTTATCTCATAGTAACTATTATATCCGGAATATTCTGTTATCTCATAGTAACTATTATATCCGGAATATTCTGTTATCCCATAGTAACTATTATATCCGGAATATTCTGTTATCTCATAGTAACTATTATATCCGGAATATTCTGTTATCTCATAGTAACTATTATATCCGGAATATTCCGTTATCTCATAGTAACTATTATATCCGGAATATTCCGTTATCTCATAGTAACTATTATATCCGGAATATTCTGTTATCCCATAGTAACTATTATATCCGGAATATTCTGTTATCTCATAGTAACTATTATATCCGGAATATTCCGTTATCTCATAGTAACTATTATATCCGGAATATTCCGTTATCTCATAGTAACTATTATATCCGGAATATTCTGTTATCCCATAGTAACTATTATATCCGGAATATTCTGTTATCCCATAGTAACTATTATTTCCAGAATATTCTGTTATCCCATAGTAACTATTATATCTGGAATATTCTGTTATCACATAGTAACTATTATATCCGGAATATTCTGTTATCTCATAGTAACTATTATATCTGGAATATTCTGTTATCCCATAGTAACTATTATATCCGGAATATTCTGTTATCTCATAGTAACTATTATATCCGGAATATTCTGTTATCCCATAGTAACTATTATATCCGGAATATTCTGTTATCCCATAGTAACTATTATATCCAGAATATTCTGTTATCCCATAGTAACTATTATCTCCAGAACATTCTGTTATCCCAGTAACTATTATAAACATTCTGTTATCCCATAGTAACTATTATATCCGGAATATTCTGTTATCCCACAGTAACTATTATATCCGGATATCTGTTATCCCACAGTAACTATTATATCCGGAATTTCTGTTATCCCACAGTAACTATTATATCCGGAATATTCTGTTATCCCATAGTAACTATTATATCCGGAATATTCCGTTATCCCATAGTAACTATTATCTCCAGAACATTCTGTTATCCCATAGTAACTATATATCCGGAATATTCTATTACACATAGTAACTATTATCTCCAGAATATTCTGTTATCTCATATAGTAACTATTATATCCGGAATATTCTATTATCACATAGTAACTATTATATCCGAATATTCTGTTATCTCATAGTAACTATTATATCCGGAATATTCTGTTATCTTAGTAACTATTATATCCGGAATATTCTGTTCTCATAGTAACTATTATATCCGGAATATTCTGTTATCCCATAGTAACTATTATATCCGAATATTCTGTTATCCCATAGTAACTATTATATCCGGAATATTCTGTTATCCCATAGTAACTATTATATCCGGAATATTCTGTTATCCCATAGTAACTATTATATCCGGAATATTCTGTTATCCCATAGTAACTATTATATCCGGAATATTCTGTTATCCCATAGTAACTATTATATCCGGAATATATTCCGTTATCCCATAGTAACTATTATCTCCAGAACATTCTTTATCCCATAGTAACTATTATATCCGGAATATTCTGTTATCCCATAGTAACTATTATATCCGGAATATTCTGTTATCCCATAGTAACTATTATATCCGGAATATTCTGTTATCCCATAGTAACTATTATATCCGAATATTCCGTTATCCATAGTAACTATTATATCCGGAATATTCTGTTATCCCATAGTAACTATTATATCCGGAATATTCTGTTATCCATAGTAACTATATATCCGAATATTCTGTTATCCATAGTAATATTATATCCGGAATATTCTGTTATCCCATAGTAACCATTATATCCGGAATATTCTGTTATCCCATAGTAACTATTATATCCAATATTCTGTTATCTCATAGTAACTATTATATCCGGAATATTCCGTTATCCCATAGTAACTATTATATCCGGAATATTCCGTTATCCCATATAACTATTATATCCGGAATATTCCGTTATCTCATAGTAACTATTAATATCCGGAATATTCGTTATCCATAGTAACTATTATATCCGGAATATTCCGTTATCCATAGTAACTATTAATCCGGAATATTCTGTTATCCCATATAACTATTATATCCGGAATATTCTGTTATCCATAGTAACTATTATATCCGGAATATTCTGTTATCCCATAGTAACTATTATATACGGAATATTCTATTACCCATAGTAACTATTATTTCCGGAATATTCTGTTATCCCATAGTAACTGTTATATCCGGAATATTCTGTTATCCCATAGTAACTATTATATCCGGAATATTCTGTTATCCCATAGTAACTATATAATATCCGGAATATTCTGTTATCTCATAGTAACTATTATATCCGGAATATTCTGTTATCCCATAGTAACTATTATATCCGGAATATTCCGTTATCCCATAGTAACTATTATATCTGGAATATTCCGTTATCTCATAGTAACTATTATATCCGGAATATTCCGTTATCCCATAGTAACTATTATATCCGGAATATTCTGTTATCCCATAGTAACTATTATATCCGGAATATTCTGTTATCCCATAGTAACTATTATATCCGGAATATTCTGTTATCCCATAGTAACTATTATATCCGGAATATTCTGTTATCCCATAGTAACTATTATATCCGGAATATTCTGTTATCTCATAGTAACTATTATATCCGGAATATTCTGTTATCTCATAGTAACTATTATTTCCGGAATATTCTGTTATCTCATAGTAACTATTATATCCGGAATATTCCGTTATCTTATAGTATCTATTATTTCCGGAATATTCTGTTATCCCATAGTAACTATTATATCCGGAATATTCCGTTATCCCATAGTAACTATTATATCCGGAATATTCTGTTATCTCATAGTAAGTATTATTTCCGGAATATTCTGTTATCTCATAGTAACTATTATATCCGGAATATTCCGTTATCTTATAGTATCTATTATTTCCGGAATATTCTGTTATCTGCTCTAGTTAGTTTGTATTAATGCCACGTTGGAGGTGATCATGACGTCATCACATTGATGCAGTGGAGGAGGTTTAATGTTGCCTGAGGACCTGTGAGTTGCATTCTCATTGCACGGGCCGTTGTCGCCCCCCTCCCCCAGTCGGTGCACACTCCACTCTGACAAGCTGGTGCATGAATATGATCCATAAGCCGTCGAATGCAGGATTTTATACAATCTACTGATCCATATGATACATGGAGGATAATGAATCCTACAGGTCGAGATTACACATTTTTCTCAGGTCCGTTCTTCATGTAGCAGAATTGACCTTGGTCTTGTTCATCGCTCTACAATTCCTCAGTTATTGAATGCACAGATTGGTTTTCTAACTCGGTCAGATCATGCTCCTCTACTTCTTACTTTTCGTTCCATTTTTCTAACTAGAGGTATGGGAATGTGGCGACTAAATGACTCTTTAATTGTAGACCCAGATGGGGAAGAGGAGACTCTATTAGCTGTTTGGAATCATTTTAGTTTGAGCACAGAGGACGTTCCAATAAGTACAGTGTGGCCGGCGTCCAGGCTTCGTGCTCATTTTATTAGACAAGGATCTTCTAAGAAGAAGCAATACGATTTCCAAGCGGAGATTTTACTGCGGCAGATTTCCGAACTGGAAACTCAAAATAAAATGACTCCCTCATTAGACATCATAGCAGCTTTAAAAGGTTAAAGAACTGGAGGAGTTCCAGATAATGGAGCGTTCTTTACGTAAGCTCAACTATAATACTTACACTCCGGGAAATAAAGCGGGGAAAATGGTTATCTCCAAACTTAAAGATGAAAGGTTACCCTCTGAAATGACCCTAATTAATAACCAAGGAGGAACGCCAGGACTAAACCCAAACCGGATTGTCTCTGACTTTACTCACTATTATGAAATCCTTTAGAATGTAGGCACTGACTCGAATATTCCGACTCCTAAGCAGGAAGATATATCTAGCTTTTTACAGGAGGCTAACCTACCAAATTTGACTTCCGCCAGCAATCCGCTCTTTTGACTCCATTTACCGAGGAAGAAGTGCGTATAAAAAATCTCCCTAAGAATAAAGCTCCAGGCCCGGATGGGTTCACGAATTTATACAATCAGAAATTAGTTTCCTTACTCCAGGGGCATCACTAGGGGGGTGCGGGGGGTGCGGCCCGCACCAGGTGACACCAACCCTAGTGACGCCACTGCCTTACTCTCTCCCATCTTAACAAAACTATTCAACCATATTAAAACATCTGGAGAAATTCCTCCGGAAATGTTACTGGCTACGGTACTAACGATACCTAAACCAAGTAAACTCCCTACTTGTTGTGAGAACGATCGTCCTATTTCCCTCTTAAATGCTGACATTAAGCTTTACTCTAAACTGTCAGCCTCTCGAATTGGACCTCTCCTGCCTAAATTGATACAAACAGGATTTGTACAACGGCATCAAACGTCCGATAACACACGCCGCCTTTTTGATATTATTGATCTAGCAAATAAAATGGGTGATCCAGGGTTATTGCTTTCTCTTGACGCCGAAAAGGCATTTGATCGTGTACACTGGGGATATATATACGCCGGACTTTGGGTGCTTTTAAATTTCCAGATCTGTTTATTAAGAGCATAATGGCTTTGTATACTACTCCATCGGCAAAGGTTTTTAATATGGATTTATTATCCCCCCCCGATCCGATAACAAATGGCACACGCCAAGGATGTCCTCTATCCCCTCTTATTTTTGTTTTGGCATTAGAACCACTCGCTTCCCCTATTCGTTTAACACCATCTATTTCAGGTCTATCTACTCCTGCTGGGGAACAGAAACTTGCATTATTTGCGGATGATATGTTTCTATACTTGTCTTCCTTAGAAACCTCGTTGCCTTCCCGATTTGGTTTATTAGATAGTTATTGTAACGGTAGGCCCCCCTATAGGGTGATGTGGAGCCCCCAGGTTGTGTAGAGTGAAGCCTTTAGGGCAGGTATATGGTTTTGTTTGCAGACTTCGACAATCCCTTGCAACACTTAACATGATGAATTCTACATACTGCAGGACAGGACCCAATACTTGAAAAATGTGAATCCTATAGTGCAAGACAGAACTTGATACATGAATGTACAATAAATGCAACACACTGCAAATCCTCACACTCCCAGCCAGGGAGTTCAGACAATGCCCTGGGAATCACTCGCACCATATGGCTTCGTGGCCAAATGCCTGTAGAGTGAAAACAACTGAAGTAGACACGTACAGACAAAACTAAACAAGATACATACAGAAGAAGTTCCAGAAGCCAAGCCAGGTCATACACGAGATATCAGAAATGCAGAAAATACTTAGGGAGCAGACTAGAGAATATCCAGAAATCAGAGCCAAGGAGTCATACACAGATTATCAGAACTTAAACTAGAATTAACACGAGGAACAGGAACTAGAGGATCTCAGACATACAGGGTTATTCAGAGAGCGGTGAAAAGCAGGAGAATGACTGGAGAAAGAAAAATTCTAGGTCAAAATAGCCGATTTGGAAAGTGAGATGAAAAGGAGAATTTTTCTGGTTTGGCTATTTTGACCTAGAATTTTTCTTTCTCCAGTCATTCTCCTGCTTTTCACCGCTCTCTGAATAACCCTGTTAGTCTATCCTGATCCAAGGATCAAATGCCTGGTTGGCCCTATATATAGGGCTAAGCAGATCATGTGACTGCAGACCATCAGCCCAATGGGAATGGTCCGTAGAGCCTGAACAAGAAAACCAGAATCCCTGCTACAACCAGCAGGGGGCAGGACCGAGATGTGACAATTATAGGAGGTTGTCATATTATAAAAACATTTTAGGGAAGACGCAGGCGTTACCTTTGAATATTCCAACTAAAATACTCCGTACTCTTTAAAAACCAATATTTGTTTGAGTGGCGATCAGACTCAATTAAATATTTGGGTGTGGTCGTGCCGAGGCATAGGAGCTCTGCCCCTCGACACAATTACACCCCTTTAATTCACCAGCTAGAGAGGCAAATGCAGACGTGGCGCTCGGTAAATTTATCTTGGACGGGTCGTATCGCATCCTTAAAAATGTCTATCTTTTCCGTAATATCCCAGTGATGCTACCAGCGTATCTTCTATTACGTTTACAAAGATTACGGTTTGGAAACGTAAACCTCCCAGGGTAACTGATATGGGGGGATTGGGACTCCCGGATTTAAAAAGATATTATAGAGCTTCAGTACTGGCCACATTATTGGCCACATTACACACTTCAGAAACACCATTATGGTTGCGACTTGAAAATGCAGTAATAGCACCACATACTTTGCATGATCTTATGTGGTATGACCACCTCCCTCAGGTCAAAGTATCTCAGGTCTTATTTATCTTTTTCAATTTGGCGACAATGGGGTATACCATTACTTAAACCCTTCCCATTGATAAGCTTTGCCACCTTGCGATTTTTGCGGCATCTTTCCCCCAATTTGCATATAACCCCCCTGGTTGGTCCAGGGTGTGACCCATCTTCAACAGCTGATTACTACAGACTTAGTTAAGGAATTTGACATCCCTTTAAACTGTATTTTCACATATCTACATATTAAACATATTATTTCGAGTCAGGATATAAGAACTATTCTTAGTACGGATGTTACGGCGTTCCACAAATTATGTTTGGGAAAAAAGAGCTCTAAGAAATCATTATGCGATCGAGCTTCAGCGATTAAACTTTCATATATGTCAAACTGGGAAAAAGAATTAGGTTTTTAAATCTCATATGAGGATTGGCTTTATGCTACATCATCGGTGTATAGATATTCTAATAGCACAGGGGTAAGAGGGGTTTGGGTCAAAATCCCTACAACCAGGTTCCCTGATACCAAAATCCCGACGGCCAACTTCCCTACACAGACAACTCCCTGACGGCCAACTTCCCTACACAGACAACTCCCTGACGGCCAACTTCCCTACACAGACAACTCCCTGACGGCCAACTTCCCTACACAGAGAACTCCCTGACGGCCAACTTCCCTACACAGACAACTCCCTGACGGCCAACTTCCCTACACAGACAACTCCCTGACGGCCAACTTCCCTACACAGACAACTCCCTGACGGCCAACTTCCCTACACAGAGAACTCCCTGACGGCCAACTTCCCTACACAGACAACTCCCTGACGGCCAACTTCCCTACACAGACAACTCCCTGACGGCCAACTTCCCTACACAGACAACTCCCTGACGGCCAACTTCCCTACACAGAGAACTCCCTGACGGCCAACTTCCCTACACAGAGAACTCCGACGGACAACTTCCCTACACAGACAACTCCCTGACGGCCAACTTCCCTACACAGACAACTCCCTGACGGCCAACTTCCCTACACAGACAACTCCCTGACGGCAACTTCCCTACACAGACAACTCCCTGACGGCCAACTTCCTACACAGACAACTCCCTGACGGCCAACTTCCCTACACAGACAACTCCTGACGGCCAACTTCCCTACACAGAGAACTCCCTGACGGCCAACTTCCCTACACAGAGAACTCCCTGACGGACAACTTCCCTACACAGACAACTCCCTGACGGCCAACTTCCCTACACAGACAACTCCCTGACGGCCAACTTCCCTACACAGACAACTCCCTGACGGCCAACTTCCCTACACAGACAACTCCCTGACGGCCAACTTCCCTACACAGACAACTCCCTGACGGCCAACTTCCCTACACAGACAACTCCCTGACGGCCAACTTCCCTACACAGACAACTCCCTGACGGCCAACTTCCCTACACAGACAACTCCCTGACGGCCAACTTCCCTACACCGACAACTCCCTGACGGCCAACTTCCCTACACAGACAACTCCCTGACGGCCAACTTCCCTACACAGAGAACTCCCTGACAGCCAACTTCCCTACACAGAGAACTCCCTGACGGCCAACTTCCCTACACAGAGAACTCCCTGACGGCCAACTTCCAGACATCCAAAATCTTAGCGGCTAACACTAACCCTACTCCTTAACACTTGCCCTAACCCCCTAAACCTAGCCCTAACCCCCTAAACCTAGCCCTAACCCCACTAAACCTAGCCCTAACCCCCAAACCTAGCCCTAACCCCCTAAACCTAGCCCTAACCCCACCAAACCTAGCCCTAACCCCCCTAAATCTAGCCATAACCCCCTAAACCTATCCCTAACCCATACCCCCTAAACCTAACCCCCCTAATCCTAGCCCTAACCCCCTAAACCTAGCCCAACCCTAACCCCCTAAACCTAGCCCAACCCTAACCCCCTAAACCTAGCCCTAACCCACTAAAGCTAGCCCTAAATCTATCCCAAATCTAACCCCTCTAGCCCTAACCCCTAAACGTAACCCCCCCTAAACCTAGCACTAACCCCCCTTAACCTAGCCATAACCCCCTTAAACCTAGGGTTAGGGTGTTAGTATTAGTGTTAGCCACTGGGATTATGGATGTCTGGAAGTTGGCCGTGTAGGGAACTTGGTATGTCTGGAAGTTGGCCGTCGGGATGTTGGCATTAGGGAACCTGGCTGTAGGGATTTTGTCCGGCACCCGGGTAAGAGAATCTCATCTTTAACTGATGTATAGGTGGTATCTTACACCAGCACTCTTAGCACATACGTCTGGGGTTTCTGAGGTTTGCTGGCGATGTCACTCATTTAAAGGATCGCTTCTTCACATTTTATGGTCATGCATTAAATTAGCTCCTTATTGGAGAATTATTAATCGTCTGATTTATGAATGTACATCTTTGACCGTTCCCTTTAGCCCTGAAGCTAAATACTCTCTAAATGAGTATTTATAAAAGGAGTTCATCGGAGGGAGATTAATATATATATATATATATATTTTTTTTCTCTGCTTTCCTCTATTGCTTATCGTCTTCTTACTTGTTATTATGCTAGAAGAAAAGTACTATTGGTTTTAAATTGAGATTGTATGACACTGGAAACTTTTGAGTATGTAAATTACATGAGATGTTAAAGGTTTGTCTACAGGGGCAAGAAAAAGTATATGAACCCTTTGGGATTACGTGGAGTTTTGCATGAATTGGTCATAAAATGTGCTCTGATCTTCATCTAAGTCACAACAATTTGAAAAACACAGTCTGCTTAAAATAATACAACACAAACATTATATGTTTCCAGGTGTTTATTGAACATAACATGTAAACATTCACAGTGCAGGGTGGAAAAAGTATGTGAACCCCTAGCCTAATGACTTCTCCAAGAGCTAATTGGAGCCAGGAATGAGCCAACCTTGAGTCCAATCAGTGTGATATTATTGGATGTGTTGCTGAAAGCTGTCCTGCCCTTTAAACACACACACCAGTTTTGGGTTTACTGATTTCAAGAAGCACTGCCTGATGTGAACCATGCCTCGTAGAAAAGAGCTCTCAGAAGACCTACGATCAAGAATTGTTGACTTGCATGAAGCTGGAAAAGGTTACAAAAGTATCTCCAAAAGCCTTGATGTTCATGTGACCACGGTAAGACAGACTGTCTACAAATGGAGAAAGTTCAACACTGTTGCTACTTTCCCTAGGCGTGGTCATCCTGTAAAGATGACTACAAGAGCACAGCGCAGAATGCTTAACGAGGTAAAGAAGAATCCTAGAGTGTCAGCTAAAGATTTACAGAAATCTCTGGCACATGCTAACATTTTTGTTGACACATCTACAATAAGGAAAACATTAAACAAGAATGGAGTACATGGGAGGACACCACGGAGGAAGCCATTGCTGTCCAAAAAGAATATTGCAGCACATTTGAAGTCTGCAAAAGAGCACCTGGATGTTCCACAGCACTACTGGCAAAATATTCTGTGGACAGATGAAACCAAAATTGAGTTGTTTGGAAAAAACACACAACACTATGTGTGGAGAAAAAAAGGCACAGCACACCAACATCAAAACCTCATCCCCACTGTAAAACATGGCGGAGGGAGCATCATGGTTTGGGGCGGCTTTGCTGCCTCAGGGATGGACGGATTGTTGTCATTGATGGAAAAATGAATTCCAGAGTTTATCAAGACATTTTGCAGGAAAACGTAAGACCATCTGTCCGCCAACTGAAGCTCCGCAGAGGATGGGTGATGCAACAGGACAATGACCCAAAGCATACAAGTAATTCAACAAAAGAATGGCTTCAACAAAACAAAATACGCCTTCTGGAGTGGCCCAGTCAGAGTCCTGACCTCAACCCGATTGAAATACTGTGGCATGACCTTAAGAGAGCGATTCACACCAGACATCCCAAGAATATTGCTACACTGAAACAGTTTTGTGAAGAGGAGTGATCCAAAATTACTCCAGATCATTGTGCAGGTCTGATCTGCAACTACAGGAAACGTTTGGCTGAGGTTATTGCTGCCAAAGGAGGGTCAACCAGTTATTAAGTCCAAAGGTTCACATACTTTTTCCACCCTGCACTGTGAATGTTTACATGTTATGTTCAATAAAAACATGAAAACATATAATGTTTGTGTTGTATTATTTTAAGCAGACTGTGTTTTTCAAATTGTGACTTAGATGAAGATCAGAGACATTTTATGACCAATTCATGCAAAACTCCATGTAATCCCAAAGGGTTCACATACTTTTTCTTGCCACTGTATATTACTAACTGTATCAAGTACTATAATAAACATTTACAAATAAAAAAAAAAAGAGAATATGATGTCATTACCTCGCATCAATAAAAAGTTGAAAGGGCCATCACGTTTTTATTGCTGTGAAACCTGTGTAACTGACTCTAATCCTGGCTCAGACGCCGTATAAATGATCAGTGAGAGCGAAGCCGCCCCCCGGCACGGTGTTTCCTATTTCTTTTGATATGAGGTCATGTCCGGATGTCACTGTAATGTCAGACGCGCAGGGTTTTTTCTTTCCCTTTGTTTTCACCTCCTTTTTATGCACTCTGCCCTTCGATTCATTCCACACCTTGTTCTTTCGGTGCTAGATTTGATTTTCCTTTGCACGCTCTGCGGCCACTTTATTAGGTACACCTGTTAAATTTCTTGTTAACACAGATTGTTAATCAGCCAATCACACGGCAGCAGCTCAATGCATTTCGGCGTCTAGACGCGGTGAAGACGACTTGCTGAAGTTCAAACCGAGCATCAGAATGGGGGAAGAAAGGGCGTTTAAGTGACTTTGAACGTGGCGTGGGTTGTTGGTGCCAGACAGGCTGGTCTGAGTATTTCACAACCTGCTGATCTCCTGGGATTTTCACGCACAACATCTCTAGGGTTTACAGAGAATGACCCGAAAAAGAGGAAATACCCAGTGAGCGGCAGCTGTGTGGACGAAAATGCCTTGTGAGGTCAGAGGAGACTGGATCCAGATGATAGAAAGGCAACAGTAACTCAAATAACAACTCGATTACAACCAAGGTCTACAGATATACCATCTCTGAACCCACAACATGTCCAACCTTGAAGCAGATGGGCTACAGCAGCAGCAGCCCACACCGGGTGCCTCCTGTCACTAAGAACAGGAAACTGAGGCTACAATTCACACAGGCACCAAACTGGTCCATAGAAACATAGAAAAGTGTCGGCAGATAAGAACCTTTCGGCCCATCTAGTCTGCCCAATTACATGGATACTTTACCTGGATTTATCTTTTGTTTAGGATAGCCCTATGCCTATCCCATGCCTGCTTAAATTCAATTACTGTTTTGGCCTCTACCACTTCTACTGGAAGACTGTTCCATGTATCCACCACCCTCTCAGTAAAATAATGCTTCCTGATGTTACTTTTAAACCTTTGCCCCTCTAATCTAAGACTATGTCCTCTTGTTTTGCTACTTTGTTTCCTTTTAAATATACTCCCTTCCTCTACCTTGTGGATTCCCTTTACGTATTTAAATGTTTCTATCATATCTCCTCTGTCTCGTCTTTTTTCCAAGCTGTACATGTTAAGATCATTAAGCCTTTCCTGGTAACTTTTCTCCTTCAAGCCGTACACCATTTTAGTAGCCCTTCTCTGAACTCTCTCTTAAGATGTCTATATCCTTCTGGAGATACTAGAAACTAGAAGAGTTCTAGTGACTATATTTCCTACATATTTTTTCTGTTAATCTGTATATTTGTGTTGTTTTGTTTTTTTTTAATATCTTGCATTGTATTACTTTGTATTTCTGTAACTGTAACACTTCAATGTTCTTGAACCCAGGACATGCTTGAAAACGAGAGAAATCTCAATGTATCCTTCCTGGTAAAATCCTTTATAAATAAATAAATAAATACGGTCTCCAGTACTGCACACAGTACTCCAAGTGAGGTCTCACCAGTGCTCTGTACAGTGGCATGAGCACTTCCCTTTTCCTACTGCTAATACCTCTCCCTACACAACCAAGCATTCTGCCAGCATTTCCAAGCATTCTGCCAGCATTTCCTGCCAACAGAAGATTGGAAAAACGTTGCCTGGTCTGAGGAGTCTTGATTTCAGCTGCGACATTCAGATGGGTCAGAATTTGGCCGAAACAATATGAAAAGCATGGATCCATCCTGCCTTGTATCAGTGGGTCAGGCTGGTGGTGGTGTAATGGTGTGGGGGATATTTTCTTTGCACACTTTTGGCCCCTTGGTAACAATTGAGCATGGTTTAAATAACACGGCCTGAGTATTGTTGGTGACCATGTCCATCCCTTTATGAGCACAGTGTCCCCTGTATCTTCTGATGGCTCCTTCCACCAGGATAATGCATCATGTCCATCCTTTATGAGCACAGTGTCCCCCGTATCTTCTGATGGCTCCTTCCAGCAGGATAATGCATTAGGTCACAAAGCTCAAATCATCGTACACTGCTTTCTTGAACGGGACAATGAGGTCACTGTGCTCCAATGGCCTCCACAGTCCCCAGATCTCAATCCAATAGAGCACCTTTGGGATGTGGTCGAACGGGAGATTCTCATCATGGATGAGCAGCCGACAGACATTCCGGAACTGCGCGACGCGATCATGTCAATATGGAACAAAACCTCTGAGGAATGTTTCCAACACCTTGTGAATCCATGCCATGAAGTTAATGCAATGTGTACCTAATAAAGTGGCCGCGTGTGTGTAATTTATAGTAGGTTTTTGACCCATATTTGAGACGTCAATCGATCTGGCCGTGTCCTTTATCATCATTCTCGGTAATATTATCAGTTTCTTCCATCAATACATTGATACTAACACTCCCAGTTTGAAGCTGAAAGACAGCAGGGGGCGAGTGGAGGGTAAGAGCATCAGGGCAGAGTGGGGAGGTTTGAAGGGGTCAGAGTGTAGGTGGGTCAGGGCACAGTGGGGGGGATTGAAGGGGTCAGAGTGTAGGTGGGTCAGGGCACAGTGGGGGGGATTGAAGGGGTCAGAGTGTAGGTGGGTCAGGGCACAGTGGGGTATTGAAGAGGTCAGAGTGTAGGTGGGTCAGGGCACAGTGGGGGGGATTGAAGGGGTCAGAGTGTAGGTGGGTCAGGGCACAGTGGGGGGATTGAAGGGGTCAGAGTGTAGGTGGGTCAGGGCACAGTGCTGGGATTGAAGGGGTCAGAGTGTAGGTGGGTCAGGGCACAGTGGGGGGATTGAAGGGGTGTAGGTGGGTCGGGGCACAGTGGGGAGGATTGAAGAGGTCAGAGTGTAGGTGGGTCAGGGCAAAGTGGGGAGGATTGAAGAGGTCAGAGTGTAGGTGGGTGGGGCACAGGGGGTTGGATTTAAGAGGTTAGAGTGTAGGTGGGTCGGGGCACAGTGGGGAGGATTGAAGAGGTCAGAGTGTAGGTGGGTCAGGGCAAAGTGGGGAGGATTGAAGAGGTCAGAGTGTAGGTGGGTCAGGGCACAGTGCGGGGATTGAAAGGGTCAGAGTGTAGGTGGGTCAGGGCACAGTGGGGGGATTGAAGGGGTGTAGGTGGGTCGGGGCACAGTGGGGAGGATTGAAGAGGTCAGAGTGTAGGTGGGTCAGGGCAAAGTGGGGAGGATTGAAGAGGTCAGAGTGTAGGTGGGTCGGGCACAGGGGGGAGGATTGAAGAGGTCAGAGTGTAGGTGGGTGGGGCACAGGGGGTTGGATTTAAGAGGTTAGAGTGTAGGTGGGTCGGGGCACAGTGGGGAGGATTGAAGAGGTCAGAGTGTAGGTGGGTCAGGGCAAAGTGGGGAGGATTGAAGAGGTCAGAGTGTAGGTGGGTCAGGGCACAGTGCGGGGATTGAAAGGGTCAGAGTGTAGGTGGGTCAGGGCACAGTGGGGGGATTGAAGGGGTGTAGGTGGGTCGGGGCACAGTGGGGAGGATTGAAGAGGTCAGAGTGTAGGTGGGTCAGGGCAAATTGGGGAGGATTGAAGAGGTCAGAGTGTAGGTGGGTCGGGCACAGGGGGGAGGATTGAAGAGGTCAGAGTGTAGGTGGGTGGGGCACAGGGGGTTGGATTTAAGAGGTTAGAGTGTAGGTGGGTCGGGGCACAGTGGGGAGGATTGAAGAGGTCAGAGTGTAGGTGGGTCAGGGCAAAGTGGGGAGGATTGAAGAGTCAGAGTGTAGGTGGGTCGGGCACAGGGGGGAGGATTGAAGAGGTCAGAGTGTAGGTGGGTGGGGCACAGGGGGTTGGATTTAAGAGGTCAGAGTGTAGGTGGGTCGGGCACAGTGGGGGGGGTTGAAGAGATCAGAGTGTAGGTGAGTCGGGCACAGGGGGGAGGATTGAAGAGATCAGAGTGTAGGTGGGTCGGGCACAGTGGGGAGGATTGAAGAGGTCAGAGTGTAGGTGGGTCGGGCACAGTGGGGAGGATTGAAGAGGTCAGAGTGTAGGTGGGTCGGGCACAGTGGGGAGGATTGAAGAGATCAGAGTGTAGGTGGGTCGGGCACAGTGGGGAGGATTGAAGAGGTCAGAGTGTAGGTGGGTCGGGCACAGTGGGGGGATTGAAGGGGTCAGAGTGTAGGTGGGTCAGGGCACAGTGGGGGGATTGAAGGGGTCAGAGTGTAGGTGGGTCAGGGCACAGTGCGGGGATTGAAGGGGTCAGAGTGTAGGTGGGTCAGGGCACAGTGGGGGATTGAAAGGGTCAGAGTGTAGGTGGGTCAGGGCACAGTGGGGGGATTGAAGGGGTGTAGGTGGGTCGGGGCACAGTAGGGAGGATTGAAGAGGTCAGCGTGTAGGTGGGTCGGGGCACAGTGAGGGGGATTGAAGAGGTCAGATTGTAGGTGGGTCAGGGCACAGTGGGGGGGATTGAAGGGGCAGAGTGTAGGTGGGTCGGCACAGTGGGGAGGATTGAAGAGGTCAGAGTGTAGGTGGGTGGGGAACAGGGGTTAGGATTTAAGAGGTCAGAGTGTAGGTGGGTCGGGCACAGTGGAGAGGATTTAAGAGGTCAGAGTGTAGGTGGGTCGGGGCACATTGGGAGATTGAAGGGGCAGAATGTATGTGGGTCGGGGCACAGTGGGGAGGATTGAAGGGGCAGAGTATGTGGGTCGGGGCACAGTGGGGAGGATTGAAAAGGTCAGAGTGTAGGTGGGTCAGGGCACAGTGGGGGGGATTGAAGGGGTCAGAGTGTAGGTGGGTCAGGGCACAGTGGGGGGATTGAAGGGGTGTAGGTGGGTCGGGGCACAGTGGGGAGGATTGAAGAGGTCAGAGTGTAGGTGGGTCGGGGCACAGTGAGGGGGATTGAAGAGGTCAGATTGTAGGTGGGTCAGGGCACAGTGGGGGGATTTAAGGGGCAGAGTGTAGGTGGGTCGGGCACAGGGGGAGGATTAAAGAGGTCAGAGTGTAGGTGGGTCTGACACAGTGGGGGGGGTTGAAGAGATCAGAGTGTAGGTGGGTCGGGCACAGGGGGAGGATTGAAGAGGTCAGAGTGTAGGTGGGTCAGGGCACAGTGGGGAGGACTGAAGAGGTCAGAGTGTAGGTGGGTCAGGGCACAGTGGGGAGGATTGAAGAGGTCAGAGTGTAGGTGGGTCGGGGCACAGTGGGGAGGATTGAAGAGGTCAGAGTGTAGGTGGGTCAGAGTGTAGGTGGGTCGGGTACAGTAGGGAGGATTGAAGAGGTCAGAGTGTAGGTAGGTCGGCACAGGAGAGGATTTAAGAGGTCAGAGTGTAGGTCGGTCGGGGCACATTGGGGGATTGAAGGGGCAGAATGTATGTGGGTCGGATTGAAGGGGCAGAGTGTATGTGGGTCGGGGCACAGTGGGGAGGATTGAAGAGGTCAGAGTGTAGGTGGGTCAGGGCAAAGTGGGGAGGATTGAAGAGGTCAGAGTGTAGGTGGGTCGGGCACAGGGGGAGGATTGAAGAGGTCAGAGTGTAGGTGGGTGGGGCACAGGGGGTTGGATTTAAGAGGTTAGAGTGTAGGTGGGTCGGGGCACAGTGGGGAGGATTGAAGAGGTCAGAGTGTAGGTGGGTCAGGGCAAAGTGGGGAGGATTGAAGAGGTCAGAGTGTAGGTGGGTCGGGCACAGGGGGGAGGATTGAAGAGGTCAGAGTGTAGGTGGGTCGGGCACAGTGGGGGGGGTTGAAGAGATCAGAGTGTAGGTGGGTCGGGCACAGGGGGGAGGATTGAAGAGATCAGAGTGTAGGTGGGTCGGGCACAGTGGGGAGGATTGAAGAGGTCAGAGTGTAGGTGGGTCGGGCACAGTGGGGAGGATTGAAGAGGTCAGAGTGTAGGTGGGTCGGGCACAGTGGGGAGGATTGAAGAGATCAGAGTGTAGGTGGGTCGGGCACAGTGGGGAGGATTGAAGAGGTCAGAGTGTAGGTGGGTCGGGCACAGTGGGGAGGATTGAAGAGATCAGAGTGTAGGTGGGTCGGGGAACAGGGGGAGGATTGAAGGGTCTTGTGTTTGCGCTGCTCGATTCGGTTACGGCTGAGTTATCTGAGGGTATTTGTGTTTAGGATTTATAGGTTCGGCCGGTGACTGCGAGGCTCGACATTCCACCGCAATGGAAAACTTTCTTACCCCCTCCCTGTAATACGCTGCGGGGCGGATTTCAATCGCCGCCTTTTACCTCATTGCCTATATTTGCTGCACATTGCAGAGTGTTGCCATACAGCGCCGGCACACATTGTACTTTTGTGATGACGCTCACGGCAGACCCTTCCTATGTATTAAAGTGTTGGTGATACCGGTGTGAAGGGCCGCGTGTCCTGTTGTGGGCCGGCTCTGCAATGACGGTTAACCTTAGCCTCGCAAAGAGGTTTCAGAACTACATGTCCCATGATGCCGAGTGACTAGACTCAATCTTCATACAGTAGCTGACCTGAGCACCAGAAAGCATGACCCCCCCGCCCCGCCAGACAGACAGACAGAGAGCGGGAGGCTTGGTATGATATCAGTTTACTGATTGTTTTGCATTGAGAGAGGCAGGACTCGTGTCACAGGTTTACAAACATCTCCTTATGTACAGATCGTTAGTGTTAGAGCGATGCAGCGCCATCCAGCACTGGAGGGGTTAAGTATAGAAACTGCAATATGAAATGTCACCCCTTCACCCCAAAAAACGCCCACCAAAAAAAAAGGAATCACACACAAAAGCAGTAGCTGTACGGGGGATGCGCGCGGGGGGCGCGTTGTGGCAGCGCCGCTTTGTAACGTGTCGGACTTTCTCCGTGAAGTCTGCGGGAAATTTCATTATTTACATCAGAGCCAATCGTATCGCTGGGAAACTGGGCGGGGTTTAACAGATCGCTCCACCCCCCGGGGACAGACGCCGGGGGATTTTGACCAGAGGCACATGATGGACCCTCGAAGCGGCACAGGAGACACAATATTAAGGCAACACCAGCTCAATCCAGGAAGTGCGCAGAGCAGAGCACGGCGGTCAAGGCGGAGTGTACGGGTGGCGAGCACGGCGATCATGGCGGAGTGTCCGGGTGGCGAGCACGGCGGTCATGGCGGAGTGTCCAGGTGACAAGCACGGTGGTCATGGCAGAGTGTCCGGGTGACGAGGATGATGGTCTAAACGATGAAGACATGCAACTCCACAGATACCCTTGTTCGTGGTGAATGGACACACAGAGCCAGGCAATGGGGACAGTAGGACGAGGGTGATACACGGTACCAGCACACAGCAGGGAGGGGGGGGGGTGGTATCAGCTGCACCATCTGCACAGAGAGGATTAGGACCCATATCGGGAGCACAGGGACCTGAATGTGAGTGGAGACTCGATGGGGAACGAGAGGACAATGAGGATAAACCAGAGGCCAGAAACGCTGGATCAGCAGTCAGAATTAAAGGGCCACACCCCGGGGCGCGGATCCAACAAGCAGCCACAATCCAAACGCAAATGGAGAGACAAGGAGCAAACAGCAACGGACGGGGGTCCTTTATTTCTGAAATGGGGATGAGATGACCTCTCCAACAGGACAGATGGTCCATCTCGATGCTCTATAAAAATGAAAATGAAAGGGATGAGCGAGATGACACAATGTAACACGAGCAACACAACAACAAGAGGGTCACAAGGTGCGCCTGGTCTCCTACATCACGAAGAGACGTCTCAACGGGCAATACGGTCTGACACAACCCGGGAGAGGGAATCAGCCTGGCATCCAGGGGACCAAGGCTGAATGAGGAGGGCATGATCACTCAGAGAACCTTGAGAATCCACCTTCTCCACCCAGACCCCGGGAACCCGCCCACTCCACCCAGATCCCGGGAACCCGTCTCCTCCACCCAGACCCTGGGAACCCGCCCACTCCACCCAGACCCCGGGAACCCGCCCACTCCACCCAGACCCCGGGAACCCGCCCACTCCACCCAGATCCCGGGAACCCGTCTCCTCCACCCAGACCCCGGGAACCCGGCCACTCCACCCAGACCCCAGGAACCCGTCTCCTCCACCCAGACCCCGGGAACCCGTCTCCTCCACCCAGACCCCGGGAACCCGCCCACTCCACCCAGACCCCGGGAACCCGCCCACTCCACCCAGACCCCGGGAACCCGCCCACTCCACCCAGACCCCAGGAACCCGCCCACTCCACCCAGACCCCGGGAACTCGCCCACTACACCCAGACCCCGGGAACCCGTCTCCTCCACCCAGACCCCGGGAAGCCGCCTCCTCCACCCAGACCCTGGGAACTCGCCTCCTCCATCCAGACCCCGGGAACCCGCCTCCTCCATCCAGACCCTGGGAACAACCCCCTCCACCCAGACACCGTCTCCTCCACCCAGACCCCAGGAAGCCACCCCCTCCACCCAGACCCCGGGAACCCGCCTCCTCCACCCAGACCCCGGGAAGCTGCCCACTCCACCCAGACCCCGGGAAGCCGCCCCCTCCACCCAGACCCCGGGAAGCCGCACCATCCACCCAGACCCCGAGAACCCGCCTCCTCCACCCAGACCTGCCTCCTCCATCCAGACCCCGGGAACCCACCCCCTGCACCAAGACCCCTGGAACCCGCCCCCTGCACCCAGACCCCCTCCACCCTTCGATAAGGTTCAGGCTCGTTATTAGGTGACCAGTCGCATATAATATACGGACGCCATGATTTGGGGGCTGCAGTTTCTTTAGAACCTAGAGCTCATGGTTTAGGTACCCGGTGATGCGCCCATGTGTGTGCAGATTGCTTCATGCTTTTCTGTAGGAATGTTTCTGGTTCAGACATACCTGGATTTGGGGTGGCAGAGCCGGCACTGGATAATTCAGCATTTCTGGTTCGTTTTTTCTCCACGGGACATTTACCTCAGAAAGACTGGAAGAACAATCTCCAACCGAGCTGGAAGAAGTTGGAGAAAGGCCCTGACGGAGAGAGAGGGAGACTTTAATGAATGTAAAACCTACATGAACACTCAGCCTCAGCATTGACTCGATCTACAGCACCGAGACTCGCTCTCCAGCACCGAATGAAGGAATACGCTGGCATTCCCTGTTAGGATTGCATCACAGCCCAAAACCGTATCAAGGTCGTTATGAACCCCCTCGATATTCTAATTAGTAAGATCATTACACATTAGATCTGTTCACAGAATCCCAGATACTCATTACCCCGATCCACACCCCGTAAAAACCAGACTAACCCTGGAAATCTCCTGATATGCTCCGGGTTGTTAGTAAAGCTAACCATACTTGTGCGACCTAACCATTTGGTTAAAGAGCTGCCCATGTCAGTTACCCCCAGCCCCCATTACACGCTCCATGATGGTATTGCGTGGAAAATAAGTCTTTAGCAAGAGAAAATATAGGTGGGAGCCAGAGAAAAAGACGCAGAACACAAACAGGAGGACCAGGCAGGTACCAGAGCAGGACAGACACCCACAGGCCCAGGTTGCACCCCATGAACCTCACAGCCAGGAGGTGTATTGCAAAGGATGAGTAAACAGGAGAGAAGCGAGCACCAGGGTTTAGCAGAAAGGAGGGACAGCATGGATCCCTGGAGGTGAACTTACAGTAGGAAGGCATTTTGGGGACCTCGTGCCGGGGATTTCTGGAAGACGACAGTGATGGACACAATGGGGTGGAGGAGGAGAGAAGGAAGCAATTTTCTTGGAGCAGCAGGACTTGGAAGGTATTTCGTGGAGGTCTTCTCCTGAGCTCCAACACAGGGTCCATCTCTCGGTGACAGCTGTGCAGAATCCGGGTATCAGGACTGTTGGCAATGGATGCAGGAGGGCAACAACGGGAAACAAGGCTTTCTGCGTAGGTCATTCTTCAGGATCCAGTCTAGTGAGTATCGACAGATCTCCATGGAGTGTGTGACACGTTTTGGCTGAATTCCTGCCGTTTGCTGGTGGGTTTTGCTCTGCGCATGGCCAGTAATGGGGGGGGGGGGTACACGGACGTGCCCGTGCAAAACATCTGATACTGGACCATAGTGTTCTCTTAGTCATCTCTCAATATACAAATAATTTCGTAAGAACAATGAATTTATTATGTTGCTAAAATGGGTTTTATTTCTGGCTTTTTGGTTAAAATTTAGGCACTGCTTTGGAGGACAGTAAGAAATAAACTTGAGCGCTATATATTTAGATATATTTATATATATATATATATATGTATTTATATATAAAAAAAAAATCAGAATTAAAGCTTCACCACATGCAGAGCAGGAAAGGGGGGGGGGTTTCAAGTTCATGAGATCAGAGTGGAAGCTCCTATGCTATGCCGGGTAAGGGGGCTGCCATAGCTCTATGCCCACTGGTTGCTTCCTGGCTGCAGCTTTGATGGAGGTTTAACAGTGCAATCGTCAACTCGGCCATGTCGAAAGGGACGTCTTGGGGTCCAGTTGTGTATCTACGGCCATAGTTGGAGGAAGAGTACGAGGAAGAAGAAAAGGTCATTTGGAAGCTAGCGTTGCCAGTGCCGTCAACGCTGCCTCTTCGCGATCCAGGCCTAGATCCGGTCCTGGAACCGGATCTGGAGCCGGACGCAGAGCCGGAGCCACTGGCGTTATACGGGCTGTAGTAACCTTTGCTGGATTGGGAGGAGGCCTCTAGGAGTCTCAAGCCAGTGCCGTCTTCCACCATGCTCTTTTCCATGGCTTCTTTGTAGGAGATCTTTAGCTTGGTTTTTGGACAGGTCAGATACTTTGAGTAGGTGTTCACATCTCTCAGCTTTTGGGCAGTGCGAGTGTCAATGGTAGCTTTGCGGAGAGCCTCATCTAAGCTGACACGCCCTTCGGCGTCTGGCTCGATGAGTCCTCCTGTGAGATACTGCACCTCCAGGAAGCGTTGACCAGCCTCGTAGTAAAGCCAGCCCTTTTTCAATGCCTGAGCAGCTGACATTTTCGACTTGGTTCTTGGGTCTTCAAATCCATTATAGGCCTTCTGAGCAAGGTTGATTCGGTCGACCATGATTTTGTCAACCAGCCCTTTATTTACAGCATCAACAACTGCGTATTTCTGCCCTGTGACGGGGTCAATGATGCCTCCTGTACAAGCTTGAGCTTCTAGCAAACGTTGGCCGGTGATGTTATCCACAAGGTTGCGATGCATGGCCTCGGTGATGGACACTTTTTCCAGAGTATCTGTGTCCACTATGCCAGCAATGGGACCAGTCTCTTCAGATGGATCGCTCCACGATGAAATCTGGGGCTTTCCAGCTGGACTTGCTGAGTAGGAGGATGAGGAACCGACAGAGGAGGATCTTGAGCGGAATCCACCCATGTTACCAGACAGCATATCAGCAAACTCAGTGATGGACAATGTTCCAGAGCGATACTGGTCCAGTGAGGACTGATCTATCAGACCCTTTGAAATGGCATCATCGATGTCGTATTGACGTCCTGACCTCCTATCGGTAATCATGGACTTTACTACTCCATCAGAAGAGGAGATGGTGACTTCTTCCCACTCGCATTCTTGCTCAGAGAGCTCTATGTAGGTCTGATGGTCGATAAGACCCTTGCGATAAGCTTCGTACACAGACATTTCTTTGCCAGTTTCTGGGTCAACAATGACCACTCTGCGTTTCCGAACTGAGGATTTGGAAGAGGTCTTTCTTTCCCGTTTCTTTTCTTTTAGAGGCAGAAGGCAAAGTCCGGTGTCAGGATCTGTGATGCATCTTTCCATGAGCTGAAGGTAGGTGAGGTTCTCCTCTGTGTTGGGATCGAAGAAACCTTTAGTGTCATCACTTGGGTCAGAAAGGATCTCGTTCATTTCCTCATCAAACAGGCCCCTTTTGTAGGCCATTTCCACTGGCAAGCGATGGCTTTCCTCGGGGTCGATAATGCCTCCAGTTGCTATCTGAGCTTCCAGCAAGCGGATTCCGTGATCTTTTAGGATCAGCCCTTTCTTCATGGCTTGAAAGAGAGAGATGAGCTTTCCTGAGTAGGGATCCTTGTAACCCGTTACTGCTCTCTCAGCAGACAGAAGTTTATCTTTGAATTCTGGCCCGACGATGCCCATGCGCACAGCATCTTCCACCGCTAACTTCAGGCCTTTGATTGGGTCGATCACATAGCCCGTGGCAGCTTGAGCTTCCAGCAATTCAAAAGCAGTACCAGGTCTGATCATACCTTTTTTCATAGCTTGGTAGATGGAGAACCTTTCTTTGGAGGATTCCACGTAGACGCCTGCAATGCAACTAGTTCCCTCAAGAAACTTCTGGAGGTTTTTTGAAACTTCTTCGATGGAGGTCAGTCCTTCTTGTAGCCTCTGAGCTGTAACTGCATCCATGACTTCGGAGCGCACCAGTTCTTCCATGGTGATATCCTTCCTCAAGCCTTTGAATGTCAACCGCCTCTTATCAGCGAGCGAGAGGAGGAAGAGTTTGCTGTTTTCATCTCTGTGGCATCTCTTCAGAAGCTGAGCATAACTAAGTTTTTCATCTGTGGAAGGATCTACATAACTACGAACCTCACTTGGTTCAGACAGCATGTCCAGGGTATCTTTATTGAGGTATCCACGCGCAAAGGCTATTTCATGTGGGATGTGGAAACCAAATCGCGGATCAATGACGCCACCTGTAGCCAACTGTGCATCGAGCAATCTAAGTGCTTGGTCAGACTGAATGAGATCTTTCTTCATGGCTTGGAAGATGGAGATCAACTGCTCGGTGTAAGGATCTCTATAACCGGTCACGGCTCGTTCAGAAGACAGAAGTCTGTCGTGAATCTCTGGCCCGACGACTCCCTTCCTTACAGCCTCGTCCACGGTCAGAAGCTCGTTCTTTACAGGATCCACAATAAAACCAGTAGCAGCCTGGGCATCCAAAAGGGAGTGGGCCACATCTGCTGAAATAAAGCCCTTTTTCAAAGCCTGGTAAATACTGGCCGTTTGTTTGGAGCCAGGCAGTTGCAGGCCTGCAACACACCCGGTGCCATACAGATATCTCCAGACTGTCTCAATCTTGATGATCTCGTGAATGCTCTTTGTTCCTTGTTTCAGCATATTGTACATTTCTATGGTGATTAGTTTGGACTCGTACAATTCCTCTGCTGTGATGCGACGGCGAACAAAGTCGTAGGAGTAAACTTCTTGTTGGCGTATAATTTCAGTTTTCTCAATGATCTCTATGATAATGATAATCATGCGTTCCTTGGTGAGTCTGCCGGCACGGAACTCTTCCATCAGCCGATCTCGTTCCTCCTGGGGCAGCAGGTCAGATTGCATTAGCTCCCATATGGTCATGGAAGACCCGGCCATGCTGCCACTGGGAATATCCACCTTCGTTTCTTCGAATACTTTCCGCGTCTCGGTTTCAGAATACACTTTACTGGTTTCTACTGGACTCAGCTGCTCCTGTTTCTTCAGGGTGAGAAGGTAAAGTCCGGTGTCTGGATCTTTAAAGCACCTCTCCTTCAGTTGCAGGTATGTAAGGTTCTCATGGGTGTTTGGGTCGAAGAAGCCTTTGGAGTCATCTGTGGGGTCAGACAGGATTTTGTTCATTTCTTCATCGAAGTAGCCTCGTTTGTAGGCGACTTCCACTGGAACGCGATGGCTGTGGACTGGATCAATGATGCCTCCGGTTGCGATCTGCGATTCCAAGAGTCGTATTCCATGTTCTTTAAGGAGGAGACCTTTCAGCATGGCTTCAAAGACAGAGATCGTGTTTCCGGAGTATGGATCTTTGTAGCCGGTTACAGCCTTTTCAGCAGAGAGAAGCTTCTCGTGCAATTCAGGTCCAACAACACCCGCTTTCACAGCCTCGTTGACGTAGAATTTTTGATTCCTTACGGGGTCAATGATGAACCCAGTGGCAGCCTGAGCTTCAAGGAGGACCAGCGCTGTTCCTGGCCTGATAAAGTTTCTCTTCATGGCTTGGTAAATGTTCATCTTTAACTTGTTCTCTTCCAGGAAAACACCAGCAATACAGTCACTGCCTTGGAGGTACTGCCTCACAGAATCCATTTCGGAGATGTCCTTGACCGACTTTTTGCCTTCTTTCAGCAGCTCATATTGCGACTGATTAATGATCTTGGACTCCACTAGTTCGGAGGCCGGTACCGGAGCCCTGAGACCAGTAAACGTGAGCTGCTGCTGCTTCTTGGTCTCTGTTTCTTCTATGATAGTGATCAGGATCTTAATGATCTTCTCTATTGTAACTTTACCGGTCTTGTACTGTCGGATCAGCTCTCTTCTTTGCTCTTCTGTGAAGTATTCGGAGTGAATCAGCTCCCAGACAGATATGGTCTTTCCTTTGAAGCTGCCGCTGGGCACCTCCACCGTGTTCTTCTCGAAGGCTTCCTTGGCTTGTGAATCGCTGTACACCTCTTCTAGTTGAGCCTGTATGGCTTGCTCAGACAGAGGCAGCAGGTAGTGTCCAGTTCTCTTGTCTACTTTGCACTTTGTCTGTAACTGGGCATAGGTGAGGTTTTCTTGGCTGTTCGGATCATAGAACCCTGTGTTTTCATCAACCGGCTCGGAAAGCAGTCTGACCGTTTCTTCATCGAGGTGTCCTCGCTTGTAGGCCATATCGAGTGGGAGGCGATGACTGTTTATTGGATCAATTATCCCACCAGTGGAGAGCTGCGCATCAAGGAGTCGTAGGCCGCCGTCTTTGGGGATGAGGCCTTTCTTGAGGGCCTGTAAAAGTGACAAGGCTTGACCTGTGTACGGGTCTCTGTAGCCGGTGACTGCTTTTTCTGCAGATAGAAGTTTCTCGTGGAATTCAGGTCCAACGATGCCAGCTTTGACGGCTTCGTCTACAGGAAGGAGCTCATTGTGGATTGGGTCGATGATGTAGCCTGTTCCCGCTTGGGCTTCAAGTAGACCGAGAGCTGTAAGAGGCTTCAGGAGGTTTTTCCTTATGGCATCATACAGTGTCAGTTTTTCACCAGACTTTTCCACCTGGACGCCAGCTATGGCTGTGGAGCCAGTTAAGTATTTCTTTATGGAGTCCAGCTCAGACACTTCTTTGACAGACTTCTTGCCCTGATGCAGCTGGTTGAAAAGGTCTTTGTCAATGATTTTACTCTCCACCAGCTCTGCTGCGGGCACAGGATTTCGCAGTCCATCGAAGCACAGTTTTTTCTTCATCTCGTTCTCTTCCACCACAGTAATGATTATCTTGATGATTTTCTCTACTGTGATTTTGCCGGTTTTGTATTGACGGATCAGCTCTCGCCTTTGCTCTTCCGTGAAATACTCAGAGTTGATAATTTCCCAGATGGTGACGGTCTTTCCTTCGAACTTTCCGAAAGGAACGGAAACGGTGGCTTTCTTGAAGACGTCTTTGGCTTCCGAGTCCGTGTAGACCAGCTCGCCCTTTGCAGCCTTGTCAGTCAGGGGCAGCAAGCAGAGCTTTGTTTCGTGGTCTATGACACATCTGTCCATAAGTTGCAAATAAGTAAGATTTTCCTGAGTATTGGGGTCAAAGAAGCCTTTCGTGTCGTCTGTTGGGTCGGACAAGACCTCGTTCATTTCCTCGTCAAAATAGCCACGCTTGAAGGCAACCTCCAAAGGTAAACGATGACTATTGATGGGGTCCACGATGCCTCCGGTGGCAATCTGAGCTTCCAGCAGGCGGATGCCATGGTCTTTTACGATCAGATCTTTCTTCATGGCCTGGAAGAGGGAAATCTTGTCTCCTGTGTAAGGATCCCTGTATCCGGTGATTGCCCTCTCAGCAGACAGCATTTTATTGTGAATTTCAGGGCCAATGACGTTTTCTTTTACAGCCTCACTCACGGTCAGCTTTTTGTTTCTCACTGGGTCGATTATAAAGCCAGACGCGGCCTGAGCTTCCAGCAGAATGAGCGCGGTGCCGGGGGTTATGAGCTTTTTCTTCATGGCGTTGTAAATGCTGATTTTTTCATTGCTGGGTTTGAGCAGAAGCCCGGCGATGCTACTCTTGCCTCGCAGGTACTTCCGGATATCGTCTCGCTGGGAAAGATCGTTTACCGACACCAACCTTTTCAACAGATCATCCAACGTCTGTTTGGTCAAGATGCCGGCCTCGTACAGCTTGGCGGCTGACACTTTGTGTCTTAAGCCGTCAAAGGCATTTTCGTCGTCTCCGTTCTGGGCCCCGCCGTCTACAGTAGTGGTACTGCCGTTCGGCACGGATGATGTTTGTGTGATGGTTTCTTTGTGAAGGATCAGAATTTCCTGCGTTTTCTCCAGGGCGATCCTGTGCTCCTGCTCCAGCTGTTCCAGTCTCTCCCGGAGCTTCCTATTCTCGTCTTCGAGCAGTCGCTCTTGTTCTTGTCGCTTCCAGTTCAGCGTTTGGAGCTCTTCGTGCATCAGACGGACCTTGTCCTCTGCTTCTAGGTGCTTCCTCACGGCATCGTCCATGGAGACCTGCAGGAGCCTTTTCTCTGCCTCCAGCTGGCTCTGCTGACGCTCCTTCTCGGCTTTCAGGTTCTGTGCCTTGTTCACCTCTGTCTGGAAGAGATTCTCCAGCTTGGCCTTCTCCTCTTCGATGTACTTCTCTTTCTGAAGGAGGATTTCTTTCTCCGTCAGGAAAACGGTTTGAAGACTCTTGGTTTCTTGCAGGAGCTGTTTTTTCTGAGCCTTTTCCATCTGTAAAAGGCAAGACGAAACATCCATTACCACAAACCTGGCGAGCAATAAGCAGCAAACACTATCAGATTCTCTAACGCAAGGGTCGGCAACCTTAGCTCTCCAGATGTTTTGGTACTACATTTCCCACCTGATAAATGGCCAAGCATGAAGGGAGATGTAGGTCCAAAACCTGTGTAGGGCCAAGGTGGCCGATGCCGCTGTAAGGAGCGCAACATGAATGTTCACATTGTAAAAATCTGCAGAACCAAGGCTTTACCAGCGATGGAATAAGATCTGGCTCCGTGACAAGGCGTTACTGACTCAGAGACCTCTAAGAGCCGTTTCTGATGACTTTCTAATGACCAGGCATTTACTGGAGTAAAAAGCTGAGCAAGCGTTTGACCAGCGCGTGACATCGGCAAACGTCTGGCCCAAAAAATGCAGACTATGTTACTAGCTGGGCAGAGGGTGGGTAACAGCAAACATGTAAACGGGATGAAACTGACCATGAATGGCGCCACTCTGCAAAGAAACGGAAAAAGTGATGCTAGACGTGCGTTTTACGGCAAACAATAAATAAAGTACCTCTTCAGACTTTTTCTGGAGCAGCTCGGCTTCCTTCTTCAGCTTGCCCTTCTCTCTCTCCAGGTCGGCGATGGCTTTCCGGAGGTCCTCTGCTTCCATGTCGCTTTGCTGTCTCTGTATTTCAAGCGTCTGAACCACGGTCATCTTCTCCTTGGTGGCCAGTTCGGTCTTGTGCAGTTTCTCGCTGATTTCCTCCGCCTGCTTCCTAAACTTCTTGGCGTCGTCTTCTGCCCTGGACTGGGCCCTGCTCATCTCTGCCACCTGCAGCTTCAGACGCTCGGCCTCTGCACTGATTTCCAGCTGCCTGTGGCGTTCGACCTCCAAGGTTTTTTGGAAGCCCTCCGTTTCCTCTGCGAGTTGCTGCTTCATCATCTCTTTGTCTTCCTGGAGCTTTTTCGCCTGCTGCAAGGCCTGCTCTTTCTGCTTCTGCAGCAGCTCTGCCTCGGCCTTCAGGCGCGTGGCCTCCTGGACAGCTTGCATCTTCTCCTTCAGCATCTTCTCCGCCAGAGCTCGCTGCTCAGAGAGGTCATCTTCTGCAATCTTCCTCAGCCGTGCCGCTTCCTGCGCCTCAATGCTTAGACGGGCAGCCTCTTCAGCCACCTGCTTCATCTTCTCGGCTTCCTCCTGCAACACCTTCTGGGTGACATCCTTGTCCTTCAGGATGAGCATTTTATTCTCCTCTTCGATGCGAAACTTAAGCTTCACCAGCTCCTCCATCTGTATCTTCACTTTAAACAGCTCTTCCTCCACCAGCTTCTTCTGCCGCAGAGATTCGGTCACCTCTTCCTTTAGGCGGCCCAGCTCATCGTCCAGGATTGTTTTCTGGTGGTCTGTTTCCTCCAGCCGCAGCTTGACCTTGGTCAGCTCGCTCTCCACCTGTTCTTTCTGGTTCAGCGTTTTCTCTGCAAACCTTTTGTGTTTTTCCATTTCGGTGTCGGCCAACTGCTTCTGTTTCAGAGCAGCCTGCTCGGCCTGGGCTCTCTTGGCCGCTTCCAGTTCTGCCTCTTTACGCATCTTCTCTGCATCTTCCTGGGCGCGGGTTTTGACCACGGCCTCTTCCTCGGCTTTCTGTTTCTGTCGATCGGCCTCCTCAGCGTGCTGGCGTGATAACGCGGCCTCGTGTTCTGCCTTGGCGCGAGCTCGGTCGGCTTCTTCAGCCGCACGCTTGGCCTTTTCCGCTTCTTCTTTCAGCTTGTCGAGGACGCTCTGCTCCTGGATCCTCGTCTGCAGGAGTTCCTGTTCTTTCTGCTGGACTGCGGCGTAGTAAGCCTTCTCCTCCGCCTCGATTTTATTTCTAGCAGCTTCTTGAGCCAGCTGGATTTGCTTCTCTGCCTCCCTCTCGGACAAGTCTTTTTGCTTTTTAGCTTCTTCTGCTTTGGCTTTGAGTCTCTCGACTTCTTCTAGAGCGGATTTACGCTGCCTGGCCGCCTCCTGTTCAGCAGCGAGGATCTTTTTGACCTTGTCCTCTGCCTCACGGCGTCGGCTCTCCTCCTCCAGGGCTAGCTGGCGTTGTTTCTCGGCTTCCTGCTCAGCCCTTTCTTTGCTCTGTTGTGTTTCCTCGGCGATGCTTTTTAATTTCTGCAGCTCCAGCTCCAGGTCAGACTTGCCGGCCGAAGCCTTTTCAAAATCAATTTTAAGGATTCGGATTTCTTCTTCTATCAGCCGCCTGTGCTTCACGGTCTCATCCACGATGTGCTTCTGCCTTACGAGCTCGTTCTCTGAGGATTGCTTGAGGTGCAGGATCTTCTCTTCGATGTCCTGCTTGTGCTGTGCCGCCTGGTCCTCCAGCTGCTTCCTCTGGTAGGCTTCATCCTCTGCCACCCGCCGCAGACGCTCATTCTCTGCCTCCTTTTCTTTCAGGGCGATCTCTGCCTCGGTCTTCAGCCTTGTGGCCTCGTTGATCGCCGTCAGCTTTTCCTTGAGGATTCTCTCCGCTTCGGCTCTCTGCCTGGTGGCCTCCTCTTCCGCTAGCTGCCTCTGTCTCTTGGCCTCCTCTGAGAGGGCGCGCAACCTCGCTGCCTCTTCGGCGAGCTCTCGCAGTTTGTTGGCCTCTTCTTCCAGCATCTGCTTTGACTTCTCACTCGTAGATCGGGACTCTTCCTCCGCCTTTGACTTGGCCTGCAGGAGGATCTCCATTTCGGCGCGCACTTTTGTTAGCTCCTCCTCCAGCGCCTTCCGCCTCTGTATAGCATCGTTCACCTCGTTCTTCAGGCGGTAGAGGTCCTCCTCCAGGACGATCCGCTGCTGCTCTCCGCTTTCCATCTCGGCTTTGAGCCGGATGAGCTCTTGCTCGGCAGACAGCTTCTGGAAGGCCGTCTCGTCGGCGAGCTTTCTCTGTTTCTCCAGCTCTTCTTCTGCCAGTTCCTTCTGGCGCAAAGCGGACTCTTCTGTCTTGGATCTTTTTCTGGCTTCTCGCTCGGCGTCTTCTTTCTGCTTCTCGGCTTCTTCCTGTGCCAGGGTTTTCTTGTGAGCAACTTCTTCTGCCTGAAGCCTTAAGCGCAGGGCCTCGTTGGCTTTCTGCCTCCACTTCTCCAGCTCCTTCTCGGCCTCCTCCCGGGCTTTCTCGGCATCCATTTGCTGCTTCTTGAGACGCTCGGCTTCCTCCTGCAGGTGGGTGACCGTGATGTGCTCTTGCTTCAGCGACATCTCCAGCTGAGTGGTTTTCTCCAGGTAAGACATGCGCTTGCTGTTCAGCTGGGCCTCCGTGCTTTGCTGAGCCACTTCTTGAGCCTGTTTGATCTGCCGCTCCTTCTCGAATTCCGCTTGCTTCATCCTCCTCTCGGCCTCCTCCGCCTGCAGCCTCAGCTTCTCCAGGTCCTCCAGAGCCTTCTGCTTTTCCCGAGCTGCATCTCGCTCTGCTTGGATCTTTCGCTGGAGCTCATCCTCAGCCTCTCGTTTCTTCTGGGTCTCGTCCTTCACCTGTTTGCGCAAACGATCGGCCTCCTCCTGTGCTAGCTTCTTCTGCCGCTCTGCCTCCTCAGCCCGCAGCCTTAAGGCCCTCAGCTCGTCCTCCGCACCGGACTTCTGCTTCTGGCTGGTTTCTAGCTGCAGCCGGATGATTCTGATCTCCTCCTCCACCTTCTTGCGGCTGTACTCGGCCTCCTCGATCAGCTTGAGCTTGGTGTTAATCTCGTACTCGGAGATTTGCTTCATCTGCTGCAGCTCTTGCTGGATGTTCTTCTTCTGGTGTTCAGCATCTACAGCGACGATTTCTCTCCTGGAGACCTCTTCCTCCATGTGTAGCCTCAGCTCTCTGGCCTCTTTCTCGGCCAGGGCCTTGGCCTGCTCGTGGGCCTCAGCCAGCTGCCTCTGCTTTTCCAACTGGGCCTCTACCTCGGCCAGCTTGCGCCTCTCCTGCTCCTTCATCTTCACCGCAGCTCTCTGAGGAAGGGTGGGAACGGTGGGAGGACGAGGGAAGGTAAGAGGGTGGAGAGGGACAATGGAGACAAAAAGGGAAAAAAGAAAAAGAAAAAAGAAAAATAAAACAGATGGAAAAAATAATTCTATGCTCTATGGTTCAACGTAAACTAAAAACAATGGCTGAACACAAAAGGATGGGGGGATGTATGTCGAGTGATAGTCACGGGGCAAAGACGTGCTGGGTGTCAGATGGAAACACTCGTACAGCAGATACAATCCATGGATTGTCTTACAACGGAAAGTTCTAAGTTCTTATTTTAATAAGGACTCAGAGGCGAGTATTTGCCTCCGAGTCCTGTGTTGACGTTAACTCTACATCGCGCGCTGTATACAGGGGCCGCTGCGGATACAAGGGCTGGCGCGAATACAGGGGCCGCTGCGGATACAAGGGCTGGCGCGAATACAAGGACCGCTGCGGATACAAGGGCCGGCGCGAATACAGGGGCCGCTGCGGATACAAGGGCCGGCGCGGATACAGGGGCCGCTGCGGATACAAGGGCCGGCCCGAATACAGGGGCCGCTGGGGATACAAGGGCCGGCACGGATACAGGGGCCGGCGAGGATACCGAGCCCGCTGGAGATACAGGGGCCACTGGGGATACAGGGGCCGGCGCGGATACAGGGGCCGGCGCAGATACAGGACAGGGGCCGGCGCAGATACAGGACAGGGGCCGGCGCAGATACAGGACAGGGGCCGGCGCAGATACAGGACAGGGGCCGGCGCAGATACAGGGGCCGGCGCAGATACAGGGGCCGGCGCAGATACAGGGGCCGGCGCAGATACAGGGGCCGGCGCAGATACAGGGGCCGGCGCAGATACAGGGGCCGGCGCAGATACAGGGGCCGGCGCAGATACAGGGGCCGCTGGAGATACAGGGGCCGGCGTGAATACAGGGGCCGGCACGGATACAAGGGCCGGCGCGGATACAAGGGCCGGCGCGGATACAGAGGCCGGCGCGGATACCGGGGCCGGCGCGGATACCGAGCCCGGCGCGGATACCGAGCCCGCTGGAGATACAGGGGCCGACGCGGATACAAGGGCCGGCGGGGATACAGGGGCCGGCGGGGATACAGGGGCCACTGGGGATACAGGGGCCGGCGGGGATACAGGGGCCACAGGGGCCACTGGGGATACAGGGGCCACTGGGGATACAGGGGCCACTGGGGATACAGGGGCCACTGGGGATACAGGGGCCACTGGGGATACAGGGGCCACTGGGGATACAGGGGCCACTGGGGATACAGGGGCCGGCGGGGATACAGGGGCCAGCGGGGATACAAGGGCCGGCGCGGATACAGAGGCCAGCGCGGATACCGGGGCCGGCGCGGATACCGAGCCCGCTGGAGATACAGGGGCCGGCGCGGATACAAGGGCCGGCGCGGATACAGGGGCCGGCGCGGATACAGGGGCCACTGGGGATACAGGGGCCGGCGGGGATACAGGGGCAGGCGGGGATACAGGGGCCGGCGGGGATACAGAGGCCGACGCGGATACCGGGCCGGCGCGGATACCGAGCCCGCTGGAGATACAGGGGCCGGCGCGGATACAGGGGCCGGCGGGGATACAGGGGCCGGCGGGGATACAGGGGCCGGCGGGGATACAGGGGCCGGCAAGGATACAGGGGCCACTGGGGATACAAGGGCCGGCGCGGATACAGAGGCCGGCGTGGATACCGAGCCCGCTGGAGATACAGGGGCCGGCGGAGATACAGGGGCCGGCGGGGATACAGGGGCCGGCGGGGATACAGGGGCCGGCGCGGATACAGGGGCCGGCGCGGATACAGGGGCCGGCGCGGATACAGGGGCCGGCGGGGATACAGGGGCCGGCGGGGATACAGGGGCCGGCGCGGATACAGGGGCCGGCGCGGATACAGGGGCCAGCGGGGATACAGGGGCCGGCGGGGATACAGGGGCCGGCGGGGATACAGGGGCCGGCGGGGATACAGGGGCCGGCAAGGATACAGGGGCCACTGGGGATACAAGGGCCGGCGCGGATACAGGGGCCGGCACGGATACAGGGGCCGGATACCGGGGCCGGCGCGGATACCGGGGCCGGCGCGGATACCGGGGCCGCTGGAGATACAGGGGCCGGCGCGGATACAGGGGCCGGCGGGGATACAGGGGCCACTGGGGATACAGGGGCCGGCGGGGATACAGGAGCCACTGGGGATACAAGGGCCGGCGCGGATACAGAGGCCGGCGCGGATACCGAGCCCGCTGGAGATACAGGGGCCGGCGGGGATACAGGGGCCACTGGGGATACAGGGGCCGGCGCGGATACAGGGGCCGGCGCGGATACAGGGGCCGGCGCGGATACAGGGGCCGGCGCGGATACAGGGGCCGGCGCGGATACAGGGGCCGGCGGGGATACAGGGGCCGGCGGGGATACAGGGGCCGGCGCGGATACAGGGGCCGGCGGGGATACAGGGGCCACTGGGGATACAGGGGCCGGCGGGGATACAGGGGCCACTGGGGATACAAGGGCCGGCGCGGATACAGAGGCCGGCGCGGATACCGAGCCCGCTGGAGATACAGGGGCCGGTGCGGATACAAGGGCCGGCGGGGATACAGGGGCCACTGGGGATACAGGGGCCGGCGGGGATACAGGGGCCGGCGGGGATACAAGGGCCGGCGGGGATACAAGGGCCGGCGCGGATACAGGGGCCGGCGGGGATACAGGGGCCACTGGGGATACAGGGGCCGGCGGGGATACCGGGGCCACTGGGGATACAGAGGCCGGCGGGGATACCGGGGCCGGCGCGGATACCGAGCCCGCTGGAGATACAGGGGCCGGCGCGGATACAGGGGCCGGCGCGGATACAGGGGCCGGCGGGGATACAGGGGCCGGCGGGGATACCGAGCCCGCTGGGGATACAGGGGCCGGAGCAGATACAGGGTCCGCTGGGGATGGCGCAGATACAGGGTCCGCGGGGGCTGGCGCCGATACGGGGGCTGGCGCCGAGCCGATACGGGGGCCGGAGCCGATACGGGGGCCGGAGCCGATACGGGGGCCGGAGCCGATATAGGGGCCGGAGCCGATACAGGGGCCACAGGGGCCGGAGCAGATACAGGGGCCGGAGCAGATACAGGGGCCGGCGCGGATACAGGGGCCGGCGCAGATACAGGGGCCGGCGCAGATACAGGGGCCGGCGCAGATACAGGGGCCGGCGCAGATACAGGGGCCGCTGGGGATGGCGCAGATACAGGGGCCGCTGGGGATGGCGCAGATACAGGGGCCGCTGGGGATGGCGCAGATACAGGGGCCGCTGGGGATGGCGCAGATACAGGGGCCGCTGGGGATGGCGCAGATACAGGGGCCGCTGGGGATGGCGCAGATACAGGGGCCGCTGGGGATGGCGCAGATACAGGGGCCGCTGGGGATGGCGCAGATACAGGGGCCGCTGGGGATGGCGCAGATACAGGGGCCGCTGGGGATGGCGCAGATACAGGGGCCGCTGGGGATACCGAGAGCCCTCTAGGGATACAGTGGCCGGCGCGGATACAGGGACCGCTGGGGATACAGGGACCGCTGGGGATACAGGGACCGCTGGGGATACAGGGACCGCTGGGGATACAGGGACCGCTGGGGATACAGGGACCGCTGGGGACGCTGGGGATAAAGGGGATGCTGGGGATACAGGGGCCGCAGCTCCACATTCAGCGAAAAGCCAACTCTCTGGACACCGAGTGCCTCAAACCCAGGGGATAAAGGGGACGCTGGGGATACCGAGCCCGCTGGAGATACCGAGCCCGCTGGAGATACCGGGGCCGGAGCCGATACAGGGGCCGGAGCAGATACAGGGGCCGGAGCAGATACAGGGGGGCCGGAGCAGATACAGGGGCCACAGGGGCCGGAGCAAATACAGGGGCCACAGGGGCCGGAGCAGATACAGGGGCCACAGGGGCCGGAGCAGATACAGGGGCCACAGGGGCCGGAGCAGATACAGGGGCCGGAGCAGATACAGGGGCCGGAGCAGATACAGGGGCCGGAGCAGATACAGGGGCCGGAGCAGATACAGGGGCCGCTGGGGATACAGGGGCCGCTGGAGATACAGGGGCCGGCGCCGATACTTACAGGGGCCGGAGCCGATACAGGGGCCGGAGCCGATACAGGGGCCGGAGCAGATACAGGGGCCGGAGCAGATACAGGGGCCGGAGCAGATACAGGGGCCGGAGCAGATACAGGGACCGGAGCAGATACAGGGACCGGAGCAGATACAGGGACCGGAGCAGATACAGGGACCGGAGCAGATACAGGGACCGGAGCAGATACAGGGGCCGGAGCAGATACAGGGGCCGGAGCAGATACAGGGGCCGGAGCAGATACAGGGGCCGGAGCAGATACAGGGACCGGAGCAGATACAGGGACCGCTGGGGATACAGGGGCCGCTGGGGATACCGAGAGTCCGCTAGGGATACAGGGGCCACTGAGGATACAGGGACCACTGGGGATACCGAGAGCCCGCTAGGGATACAGGGGACGCTGAGGATACAGGGGCCGCTGGGGATACAGCCGACGATACAGCCGACGCTGGGGATACAGCCGACGCTGGGGATACAGCCGACGCTGGGGATACAGCCGACGCTGGGGATACAGCCGACGCTGGGGATACAGCCGACGCTGGGGATACAGGGGACGCTGGGGATACAGGGGACGCTGGGGATACAGGGGACGCTGGGGATACAGGGGCCGCAGCTCCACATTCAGTGAAAAGCCAACTCTCTGGACACCGAGTGCCTCAAACCCAGGGGAGACGGCCAAGGTTTCCCAATGCAGAAATCGTCCCCTTCGCACCGACGCTGGGTCTGAGAGCTATAACACTGTATCCAGTCAGTGCCGCGCTACATGCGCAGAGCGAGCCAAAACATCAAGGCAGAGACCAGGCTGCACAGCGACAAGGGCACAATGGGGGGTCTATACTTCCAGCTCCAAGACACGCAGAACCATTAACCCGCCACTTGGTGTGAGGCAAAGTACAGGTGTCTGGTCATGCCGTGAATGATAAAAGCCTGCGTCTGCATGTACTGGAGCCGGAGCAGCATGCAATGCTGTAGCGCATCACGCACCGCACGCTTTACACCAGGTGATATTATGCACCCCTCATTAGAAAAAAAAAATCATAGGCTGAAATATGGAAATGCTTTCCAGGGCAGGGCCTCCCGGCGGCAGCGGCACACGGACCACAAACCATCCTGCAGGCGGAACTACAACCTGACTTACAGAAGTTTGGAGGGAAAAAAAGGGCTTATCCAGCCAGGATGCCGAGGCCTGGGGGTCTCCAGCTAATGATTACAAGACCTCCCGGGGGGGGGGGGGTCCTGTAGTAACCCTGTACCTGCCATAAGGTGACATTACACAGGACTAGCCTTTAAGTAAAAAAAAAATTTTAAAATCCTTTTTTTGGTTCCTTTAACCCATTATATAATGTTATGACCCTTTAACCCATTACACCCCTCCCTGTCATTAAGTCACACTGTCCCTTTAACCCATTACACCCCTCCCTGCCATTACATCACTGTCCCTTTAACCCATTACACCCCTCCCTGCCATTACATCACTGTCCCTTTAACCCATTACACCTCTCCCTGCCATTACATCACTGTCCCTTTAACCCATTACACCTCTCCCTGCCATTACCTCACTGTCCCTTTAACCCATTACACCCCTCCCTGCCATTACATCACACTGTCCATTTAACTCATTACACCTCTCCCTGCCATTACGTCATACTGTCCCTTTAACCCATTACATCCTTTAACCCATCGCAGCCAAACAGCACTGTCCCCTCCTCAGAGCACACGTGTCCTGATATTCTGTGCAGAGTATTGTTTGCGTTGGTCAGTGCGCGGCTCTCATACCTCCTCGTCCTCCAGGCGTCTCAGCGTTTCGGTGATGAATATGATATACTGACTGGTTAGGGTGGTGAGTTCACTGTACTTCGTCCTGAGCTCCACATACTGCAAGGAAAACGCACACACTCAGAAACCGCATCACAAACCAGAACGCAGAACAAAAAAACGTGGAGATCACCGTGTCTGATCGAGGAGTGACATGCACGGCCGAGCTGTCATTTAAATCTCTGTACAGGGCCACAGCCTGGGGTGGATGCATAATGTACTCTGAATTAAAAGGCGTGTTATCACTCGGCGCCTCGACATGCAATTCCAAATGACCGCACACACAGGGGACACTAAATCACACACAGAGGCGATGGGATCAGCGCTAACGAGGCTGCAGATCGTTACCTCCTGTATGATATTATCCGATGCAGACTGTACTTTGGGCTTCTTGACGGGAGATGCTGCCGGCTCTACCTGCGCCTTGTATGTGACCAGCTGGAGCTCGAAATCCTAAAACAGCAACAAAAACATGAATCTGTGTCAGACACACAGGGTTATTTTCCACAGGACGCGGCGCAGGGTCTGAGCAGAACATGGGTGGCACGCACAGGGTCTGAGCAGAACATGGGCCGCACAGGGTCTGAGCAGAACATGGGCCGCACAGGGTCTGAGCAGAACATGGGCCGCACAGGGTCTGAGCAGAACATGGGCCGCACAGGGTCTGAGCAGAACACGGGCCGCACAGGGTCTGAGCAGAACACGGGCCGCACGCACAGGGTCTGAGCAGAACATGGGCCGCACGCACAGGGTCTGAGCAGAACACGGGTCGCACGCACAGGGTCTGAGCAGAACACGGGCCGCACGCACAGGGTCTGAGCAGAACACGGGCCGCACGCACAGGGTCTGAGCAGAACATGGGCCGCACGCACAGGGTCTGAGCAGCACACGGGCCGCATGCACAGGGTTATTTTCCACAGGACGCGGCGCAGGGTCTGAGCAGAACATGGGCCGCACGCACAAGGTTATTTTCCAAAGGACGCAGCGCAGGGTCTGAGCAGAACGTGGGCCGCACGCACAGGGTCTGAGCAGAACATGGGCCCCACGCACAGGGTCTGAGCAGAACACGGGCCGCACGCACAGGGTCTGAGCAGAACATGGGCCGCACGCACAGGGTCTGAGCAGAACACGGGCCGCATGCACAGGGTTATTTTCCACAGGACGCGGCGCAGAGTCTGAGCAGCACACGGGCCGCATGCACAGGGTTATTTTCCACAGGACGCGGCGCAGGGTCTGAGCAGAACATGGGCCGCACGCACAAGGTTATTTTCCAAAGGACGCAGCGCAGGGTCTGAGCAGAACGTGGGCCGCACGCACAGGGTCTGAGCAGAACATGGGCCCCACGCACAGGGTCTGAGCAGAACATGGGCCGCACGCACAGGATCTGAGCAGAACATGGGCCGCACGCACAGGGTCTGAGCAGAACACGGGCCGCACGCACAGGGTTATTTTCCACAGGACGCGGCACAGGGTCTGAGCAGAACATGGGCCGCACGCACAGGGTCTGAGCAGAACACGGGCCGCACGCACAGGGTCTGAGCAGAACACGGGCCGCACGCACAGGGTCTGAGCAGAACACGGGCCGCACGCACAGGGTCTGAGCAGAACATGGGCCGCACGCACAGGGTCTGAGCAGAACACGGGCCGCACGCACAGGGTCTGAGCAGAACATGGCCGCACGCACAGGGTCTGAGCAGAACACGGGCCGCACGCACAGGGTCTGAGCAGAACATGGGCCGCACGCACAGGGTCTGAGCAGAACACGGGCCGCATGCACAGGGTTATTTTCCACAGGACGCGGCGCAGAGTCTGAGCAGCACACGGGCCGCATGCACAGGGTTATTTTCCACAGGACGCGGCGCAGGGTCTGAGCAGAACATGGGCCGCACGCACAAGGTTATTTTCCAAAGGACGCAGCGCAGGGTCTGAGCAGAACATGGGCCGCACAGGGTCTGAGCAGAACATGGCCGCACGCACAGGTCTGAGCAGAACATGGGCGCACGCACAGGATCTGAGCAGAACATGGCCGCACGCACAGGGTCTGAGCAGAACACGGGCCGCACGCACAGGGTTATTTTCCACAGGACGCGGCACAGGGTCTGAGCAGAACATGGGCCGCACGCACAGGGTCTGAGCAGAACACGGGCCGCACGCACAGGGTCTGAGCAGAACACGGGCCGCACGCACAGGGTCTGAGCAGAACACGGGCCGCACGCACAGGGTCTGAGCAGAACATGGGCCGCACGCACAGGGTCTGAGCAGAACATGGGCCGCACGCACAGGGTAAGGAGATCACGGACGCATAAATGCAGAACCTGCGCTTTGTGGACGTTTATTCCCAGAGACGCAAGATTTGGGCATTTTTCAATCTCTCTATTATCACCTGATTTGACGCCTTCCGGCCGACACAACAGCATATATATTTATCTCTGTATGTTTTGTAGAGAGCTTTCCAAGGACGCATGTCATTTGATGCAATGAGGAGCTATAAACGCACGCGTGTCCAGGGCATGTATCTGGGTTCAGGCCGTGTATACTGAGCTCTAAACACACGCTATGGGTCACAGTCATTGGATGTAACATGATGCGCGTGTCCGGGGCATGTATCTGGGTTCATGCTATAAACACGCGCCATGGCTCCGTCGCTCTGGGATCTCCGCGCTCGCACTCACTTTAATGGCGTCGATGTATTGCTTGGCGTACTTCTGACATTCGTCCACTTTTTCTCGGTTCTTCTCGCTTTCTTCCAGCAGTTTCTGTGGGACACGGACAGGTTATCGGATCATTAAACAGGGAAACAATGCGACCGGTGCACTGACACATTTATCTGCAGACGCTGGAGCAGCACGCGGACCCCGACCCCCCCGGTGAAATACAGAGCGAACACTAGACGCTTACAGGACAATAACGCAGCACGTGTCGCTCCCCTTCCTGCACACGCATTGCCCCGCTGCCCCGTACCTTCTCCTGCAGGAGCTGCTCCTTCACGGTTTTGCTGTCAGTGATGGGGACGGACTGGATCTTCTCCTGCCTCTGCTTGGCCTCCAGGATCCACTTGATCAGCCACTCATAGCTCTCCCTGTAGTAGCGCAGCTGTTTGCCCAGCTGCTCGAGCTCCCTCTGTCGGATTTCGATCTGGAAGAGGATGGCTTGCCAGCGCTCCAGCAAGACCTGCACCTTCTCCCTGTACCTATCCAGGTCCACGTCGCGCTCGCTGTGAGCTCGCAGCATGCGCTCGCTCACATCCCGGGCCTTGCTCAGGTCGTTTTCCAGGCTGCTGAAGAGAGGCTGGTGACCTTCCACCTGTCCTCGCATCCTCTGCGGACGAGAAGGACACGGAATTAGGAAAAAGGGGGACAGGGCAGCATATTCTCCTTCCTATAGAATTACATTAACCCTTTCACTTCCACCATCGATTAAGTGGCTCGTACGTATACCGGCACACATACTGCATTTAATGCAACGCGCCCCAAAAGCTCCAGCACATCAGAGGTGACAGCACATGTACCGGAGCGCTTTGATGTGCCATGACTCCCCCCCCCCCCTTCCTTCAGGAGAATCACACCGCAGCCACAGTAGCGCAGCTTGGCCAGCAGAGGGCGCCCTGCACCTGTCACATGAGCCGTCCAGGCTGCAAACCAAAGGGATTTGCATTTTCACTTTGTGCGTCTTCCTCAGCCCCGAGATGTCCACCTCCTGCCACTGGAGGTGGAAATAAAATGGCAAAACATGGCAAAGTGGAGCATTAACCTCCAAGCTGACTCACCTTGAGATCAGACTTGCTAGTCTCCAGGGTTTTGAGGTCAGAGGGCACAGACTGGACTTCTTTCAGTTGGTCCTCGTAGGTTTTTACCACTTCCTCAGCACCAAGTGTGTTCCGGATCACCAGGTTAATGGTCTTCAGCCTGTGACGGAGACAAGAGAGGGGAGGTTTGTCCGTGTGAGACATGACGCGGTGCAGAATCCCAAGAGGCCGCAGCGATCAGCGCCGCTTTATACCGCTCTGCGGCAAATGATTAACAACACGCGGCCCGGCAGGAGTAACCGCAGAAAGCCGCCGCGCTGTCTGATCACAGACTCACTTGTCCAGGTAGAAGGAGGACAAGCTGTGGACTTGCTCCATCTTCTGCAGCGTGACATCCAGCTCAGAGCGCAGCACGGGGGCCGAGGGGCCAAGGTCAGGCTGGGTCAGGATCTTCTGAGTCTTTTCGCTCACCTTGTCCAGGCCCTTCTGGATGCTCTCCAGCTCAAAGTGAATTTGCTGAAAGTTTTGAGGAAAGCGGTGAATGAATGAAAGGCATGGCGGGCAGGCGGCAGACACGCTGTACACGGGGTGGCCGCTATTGTACCTGCTGGTCCCCGATCCTCTGGGAACACTCCTTGATGGGGTCCTTGTCCAGGGGAGAGCGGATCTTGCTCACGGTCCTGGATTCGCAGCCGTCGAGCTGCAGCTGGATGTTCTTCAGTTGGGAGATGTAGTTCTTGCAGGAGCTTTCATCCTGCTCGCCTGCGTGAAGAGAAGAGCGGGTCAGCCACAGCCGCACGCACAGCCCCACACCCACATCATATCCCCCAAAACAAAGGCCGCTGCGTACCTCTCTCAATGCTGCGCAGGAGCATCTCGTATTTCTGCGTGCAGGAGTTGTACTCTCGCTCGATGTGCATGCGGTCATCAGGGTGGAAATTCTGAGAGTCCTGACTGTTTTTCATGAAGTCCTGATAGTGAAGCTCCAGGTTCCTGAGCGCCAGCTTGTACTCCTCCGAGGTCATACTGCGGAACTGCGCACACACACAGCAACACAAAGACATTAAGGGGCTGCGAGGGGTTAACTCTCACCCTACGCGCCGCAGCGACCGTCAACCCTCATTCTCCACACAGCAGCAAGAGGCAACCCTCATTCTAAACACGTAGGTTCCTGTGATGGTCGGGGGGTCCGCACCCCAGTTTTCTTGCACACTGTCCTTTATATAGGGTATAGAGCTCTGTACCTGGAGGCCGCCCGGGGAGTCACACACACTGACGCGGACACTTGTGATTCCTCCATGTTTGTAAAGTGCACACTGGGAGTGTTTGTAATGCCTGCTCTGGGGAGGAAGGGGTTACTGCATTATCTGCGCAGCCTGTGAGAGGACGGCAGCCGTGGTGCAGTGAGTATGAATATCGCATCTGTAGAGGAGCGCACTCCACCTCCCTAACCTCCTGCTCGGCCACTTACTCTACATACCTAAGACTGATTTTATAAAGGGTTAAGGTTTCGCATTGCAGGCTGGGTAAGAAGCGTCACTCACCGTCACTAAGGACCAGGACTGGATGAGCTGGATGTCTCGGAGCAGATACTGGTATGAGAGCAAGCTCTTCAGGTCAATGTGAAGCGTGTGCCACAGGGTGAGCAGGTTCTGCTGGCTGCTCTCCAGTCTGTGTGAGCAACATACACATAAGAAGAGAAAATGAAACATAACATTGAGGGGAAGACATGATAGATTAGGTGGGTGTCTGGGTAGGGTGGGGTGGGGTCAGTGCGAGAGGGGGGGGGCGCAAGTTGCTGAGAAGTAGAAGATGGTGTTGTGTGGTGCGACTAGGAAGAAAAATGCAAACTCCGACAAAGACAGGACCGGATCTTACCTGCCTATTGCATCCAGTGCCTCTTTATTAGGAGGGGGTACGAGGAAGCAGACAGATGGCACGTGTGCGTCAGTCCCCGAGGTATTTAACACTTTCCACTTATACGGCTGCGAATTATTCACCAGCAAACACTCCTCTCCTTTATGAACCGTGATCTGCGGGTTACAGGAAAGCGTTAATAACTTACACAGAGATATCTCAGTGCTGCGCAGGGGATTATACCTTATATACAGTTACCTGGGAGCTGCACAGGTGATACCTTATATACAGTTACCTGGGAGCTGCGCAGGGGATTATACCTTATATACAGTTACCTGGGAGCTGCGCAGGGGATTATACCTTATATACAGGTACCTGGGAGCTGCACAGGTGATTATACCTTATATACAGTTACCTGGGAGCTGCGCAGGGGATTATACCTTATATACAGTTACCTGGGAGCTGCGCAGGGGATTATACCTTATATACAGTTACCTGGGAGCTGCGCAGTGTATTATACCTTATATACAGTTACCTGGGAGCTGCGCAGGGGATTATACCTTATATACAGTTACCTGGGAGCTGCGCAAGGTATTATACCTTATATACAGTTACCTGGGAGCTGCGCAGTGTATTATACCTTATATACAGTTACCTGGGAGCTGCGCAGTGTATTATACCTTATATACAGTTACCTGGGAGCTGCGCAGGGGATTATACCTTATATACAGTTACCGGGAGCTGCGCAGGGGATTATACCTTCTACACAGTTACCTGGGAGCTGCGCAGGGGATTATACCTTATATACAGTTACCTGGGAGCTGCGCAGTGTATTATACCTTATATACAGTTACCTGGGAGCTGCGCAGTGTATTATACCTTATATACAGTTACCTGGGAGCTGCGCAGTGTATTATACCTTATATACAGTTACCGGGAGCTGCGCAGGGGATTATACTTTATACAGTGGCAAGAAAAAGTATGTGAACCCTTTGGGATTACGTGGAGTTTTGCATGAATTGGTCATAAAATGTCTCTGATCTTCATCTAAGTCACAACAATTTGAAAAACACAGTCTGCTTAAAATAATACAACACAAACATTATATGTTTTCATGTGTTTATTGAACAGAACATGTAAACATTCACAGTGCAGGGTGGAAAAAGTATGTGAACCCCTAGCCTAATGACTTCTCCAAGAGCTAATTGGAGCCAGGAATGAGCCAACCTTGAGTCCAATCAGTGTGATATTATTGGATGTGTTGCTGAAAGCTGTCCTGCCCTTTAAAAACACACACCAGTTTTGGGTTTACTGGTTTCAAGAAGCACTGCCTGATGTGAACCATGCCTCGCAGAAAAGAGCTCTCAGAAGACCTACGATCAAGAATTGTTGACTTGCATGAAGCTGGAAAGGATTACAAAAGGATCTCCAAAAGCCTTGATGTTCATGTGTCCACGGTAAGACAGACTGTCTACAAATGGAGAAAGTTCAGCACTGTTGCTACTCTCCCTAGGCGTGATCGTCCTGTAAAGATGACTGCAAGAGCACAGCGCAGAATGCTTAACGAGGTAAAGAAGAATCCTAGAGTGTCAGCTAAAGACTTACAGAAATCTCTGGCACATGCTAACATTTTTGTTGACACATCTACAATAAGGAAAACATTAAACAAGAATGGAGTACATGGGAGGACACCACGGAGGAAGCCATTGCTGTCCAAAAAGAATATTGCAGCACGTTTGAAGTTTGCAAAAGAGCACCTGGATGTTCCACAGCACTACTGGCAAAATATTCTGTGGACAGATGAAACCAAAATTGAGTTGTTTGGAAAAAACACACAACACTATGTGTGGAGAAAAAAGGCACAGCACACCAACATCAAAACCTCATCCCCACTATAAAACATGGCGGAGGGAGCATCATGGTTTGGGGCTGCTTTGCTGCCTCAGGGCCTGGACGGATTGTTGTCATTGATGGAAAAATGAATTCCAGAGTTTATCAAGACATTTTGCAGGAAAATGTAAGACCATCTGTCCGCCAACTGAAGCTCCGCAGAGGATCGGTGATGCAACAGGACAATGACCCAAAGTATACAAGTAATTCAACAAAAGAATGGCTTCAACAAAACAAAATACGCCTTCTGGAGTGGCCCAGTCAGAGTCCTGACCTACACCCGATTGAAATGCTGTGGCATGACCTTAAGAGAGCGATTCACACCAGACATCCCAAGAATATTGCTACACTGAAACAGTTTTGTGAAGAGGAGTGGTCCAGAATTACTCCAGATCGTTGTGCAGGTCTGATCTGCAACTACAGGAAACGTTTGGTTGAGGTTATTGCTGCCAAAGGAGGGTCAACCAATTATTAAGTCCAAAGGTTCACATACTTTTTCCACCCTGCACTGTGAATGTTTACATGTTATGTTCAATAAAAACATGAAAACATATAATGTTTGTGTTGTATTATTTTAAGCAGACTGTGTTTTTCAAATTTTAATACAAGGTCTCAGAGGCTCCTATTGCATTCTCTTTTCTTGCTTTTAATATAGCAGCAAACAAAAATGTCGAAAATAACACAGACATTTTTTAAAACAAAATATTTGGTAACAATGGAGTATTCTAACCCCCCTTTCCCAGTGAGACAGTCCAGTACTCTGTAGCCTATATATACATCCAGCTTCCCGCCTTTTCTCCCTCTTTTTTTGCTGCTGGAGAAGATAAGTATAGTTTTCTTTCTCCTGTATATTTATGTACATTTAATTGGTTTATTCCGGTCGTCCAGCGTTAACTGTGGCGACCGGAGTGGTTTATTTAGGTGTTGGTAGTGTTCCCTTTGCGGGGGAACATCTAAAACAGGTTTTTGCAGCGTTTTTACTTTATTTACTTATGAGATTATCTCCTCGCGGCGGAAGCCGTTGATAGGGGCGGGGCGCATGCGCAGTACTTCGCGCGCTCAGTTCCGCCGGCTTTCAGTGTGCGATCACGTTGCCAAGAACATGCCGCGTCCAAAATCAGCTCCTCGCTTAGTCGCAAAGGATTCCTCCCCAGAACGGGACACAGATTCGGAGGACTGCTCCTCACAACTGGATACTCTCCATGATAAGACCGGTACCCCATCGGGCTCTAGAGCCGCTGACCCTGCTGACCCCAATCCCTCTAAACTTAATTTAGAGCCCCATATTCAATCTTCAATTGAAAATGCCGTATTCAAAGCTGTATCAGCTCTTTCTACATCATTCTCCCAATCACTTAGGGATGCTATTTCGAAGTAAAATCCGATACTGCTCTGGTTCATCCAGATAAAGATATGAGCAATATACCCACCGAGGTGGGGCTCCCTGATTCTCCCCTAACCACGGGGAAACAGCCCAATAACAATGAAATGCGCAGGGCTGGAGGGGCTGGCATCCCCGTGACACTGCCCAGGGAGTCTATGCCGGGGACACTCTTATCAAAAAAGCGCAATAAAAAAACGCACCATGTGGAGACTGATTCGGCAAAGCGAGTAAAACGCTACGAATCTCCTCACTCACATGAACTCCCCTCCACCTCTGGTGGACAAGATAATACTCCCTTCTCAGGAGACGAGAACCGAGAAGACACTTTAGAAGTGTATGCCTCAGATGAGGAATTTTCTGATTTACCCATTACACCCCATCAAAGGGCTGACAAATCCGGTCCCATTTATGATCCCATGGGTAATCCCATGTTTACTCCAGAGGATCTGTCCCACCCTCGCTCCACTGATTGGAATCTCACCCCACATGTGGAAGCCTGGATTGATGCGAGAGTGCGTAAACCATTAGATAAAACCACCAGAAGCAGAATGAGAGCAGAGTGTCCCCGACCTACTACTGTAGGGAAAACGTGCTTGACCCCTGACGTTGATAAAAAATTCATAAAATTTGTGGAAAATAAAGGGTGGTCACAAAACAGAGGAGTGGATTTAGCGTTTAAGAATTGTCAAGACAAACTTTTAGACGTGATTGGCCCACTAGCCAAACTTCTTGATGTTGCAGAACAGGCAAAACTGGCAGATGCTACACTAGACCCTTATGACGTGACTAACTGGGTGCAAAGGGCCCTGAGCTTCGTGGGTAACACTAACTCGGCCCTGGCGACAGAACGTCGGAAATGCATTTTATTAAAAATGGATCCGCAGCTGGCGGCAGTGGCGGACAATGAGTTGGGTGCTAAAGCCCAAGGATGGTTATTTGGCCCAGGTTTCCTACGGGATATGTCCGAGTACACAGGGGCATTCACCACGATGGAGAAAGTCACTACATCCATTAAGAAAGTCTTTACAGCGGGTGTTTTCGCTAGGGCCGGCAGGGTCAGGGGTCGCGCTGCCGGCCGAGGATCAGCGGGCATTTCCCGCCAATTTACAGGCTCCGTGGCATACGACGCATCAAGAGGGTCAGTGGCATATGACACCTCACAATCCGAAACCCGAGTTGCCAATTTCTTCCCATCTCGATCACGGCCCTGGCGTGCCAGAGGTTTTCGCAACTTCCGAGGCTACCGAGGTGGACGCAATTCCAGATACAGATACCAAGGTACACAGCTTGTTGATTCCTCCTTCGGAGGTTCAAGTGGGAGGTCGTTTACGTTCATGTCTAACTCAATGGCGACGGATCACATCAGATGTGTGGGTGTTAGACGCGGTGAAGGGCTTTCGCATCGATTTTGTTTCAATTCCCGTTCAACGATCCTTTCCCCCTCCGATGTTTTTCTCGGAGGCGGAAAGAATATTGGTAGAGGAAGAAGTATCAGACCTTTTACGAAAAGGGGCTATAGAACAGTCTCCACAAGAAGGCAAGTTTCTGGGCAATCTATTCCTGGTACCCAAGAAGGGCGGGAAGTCGACCCGTACTCAATCTGAGAGATCTGAATCTGTCGGTGATTTACAACCATTTCCAAATGGAAGGCTTACATCTACTGAAAGATGTCCTTCGACATGGGGACTGGTTGGCAAAGATAGATTTGAAGGACGCCTATCTGACGGTTCCTATGGCAGAGGAATCCAGAGAGTTCCTCTGTTTCCATTGGAACAACGTCACATGGCGTTTTCGATGCCTCCCATTCGGACTGTCTTCAGCACCATGGTGCTTCACCAAGCTGATGAAACCGGTGGTGAGTCATCTCAGATCTCAAGGAATTCGTCTCATCATTTATCTGGACGACATACTTCTGATGGCGGAGTCTACACAACTCCTCTCGCTCCAAATTCGCCAGACAATCACTCTGTTACAAGACTTGGGATTTCTGGTGAACAAAGAAAAATCTATTCTTCAACCAGTCAGATACCTGGAGTTTTTGGGTCTCATGGTACATCCCATACCAATGTCACTCAAACTTCCGGGACACAAAGGCAAGGCCCTTTTAAAAGAGGTTCGTTCACTGCTCGCCAGTGTCTCCCCGACACTGCGAGAGCTCTCAAGGGTCATAGGACTTTTGGCGGCCACGAAATTGGCGGTGCATCCAGCACCTCTCCACTATCGGGCCCTCCAACGCCTGACGGCCCTTTTCCTACGGAAGGGACTCGATTATTCGGATCAAGTGTTTCTCACGGAGGGAGCGAGAGAGGATCTCCATTGGTGGATCGAGAACCTCCGATCCTGCAACGGCAGACCTATTACAGTTCCCCCACCTTCAATGACGATAGACTCGGATGCTTGCCTTTCAGGTTGGGGAGCAAGGTGTGGAATTCGCTGACGGGGGGTCCGTGGTCTCCCCAGGAAGCGGTTCTCCATATCAACGGACTAGAATTGTTGGCAGGTCTATTCGCCTTACAGAGCTTTCTGAAACCGCCGGATCGATTGTCAGTCCTTTTGCGGATGGACAACTTTCCAGCGGTCAGATACATAAACGCTCTGGGGGGACCTCGGTCCTCCCTCCTCACGGGGATGGCGACCCGACTCTGGGACTGGTGCTTCCAGAGAGGAATAATAGTACAGGCCCAATTTATTCCGGGTGTGTCGAACCTCCTAGCAGACTGGAGTTCGAGACACACGGAAGACTCCGGAGATTGGCGTTTACTCTCGTCAATTTTTACAAGGGTACGGGAGTTATGGGGTCCTCTTCAAATAGACCTATTCGCCTCCCGGCTCAACCATCAACTACCCCAGTTTTACAGTTGGCGACCAGACCCCATGGCCCTAGCCACGGATGCCTTTCTGCAACACTGGGGGAGTCCTCGACATTATGCGTTTCCTCCATTCCAACTCATCGCTCGGACGTTACACCAGATCCGGACACAGGAGCAGAGGTGGTGCTAGTGGCTCCATTCTGGCCCAACCAACCTTGGTTTCCTCTGTTACTGGAACTTCTGGTGGCTGTCCCGCGCTTACTGCCGGATCTTCCGGATCTACTGGTGGACGGGTTGGGACAACCCCACCCACTGTTGTCACAGGGCACGTGTCCGGTCCTAATCTCTTTGGTATCGGGGCATCCGGGACGACCGGAGAGGTTTCGATCCGAGCTAGGGCTCTGTTACGGGCGGCATGGGCCCCGGGTACCTTGTCCTGCTATGATTCGGCCTGGTCTCAGTGGGCTACTTGGTGTATGTCGAGGGATCAGGATCCCTTTCGAGCCCCTCTAAACTACATCCTGAATTTCCTTTCAGAATGCTTTGACGAGGGTAGAGCGTACAGGACGCTTAATGTTTATAGATCGGCGCTCTCTGTTTATCATGAGGGTATTTTAGGAACGCCGGTGGGCAAACATCCCTTGGTCTGTCGTTTACTGAGAGGCATTAGGTGTTCGAGACCTCCGCTCCCTCGTTATTCGGAGACATGGGATGTCGCTATGTTACTCACATTTTTAATGGCATGGCCGTCTAATGAGAATCTCTCGTTGAGACAGATCTCGGCCAAGCTCTTGGCTCTCCTCTGCCTCGTTTCGTGTAAACGAGTAGGGGATGTCAGAGCTTTGGATTTTCAGGTCAGATCATTTGTTCCTGAAGGGGTTCGCTTTGATGTATCGCGTCGTACCAAAACGTCATTAACTTCTGTATTTTATCCGGCGTTCCCGACACAACCTGCTTTGTGTCCAGTGGCATGTTTGAAAGTTTTTGAGACCCGTACGATCGCGCTGCGTTCTCCAGGGGTGTCCCCACTATTTGTTTCATATCGTTCTCCTCATGCCGCGGTCGGTTCCACTACGCTAGCGCGTTGGTTGAAGTGGTTGTTGGCCCTGGCGGGAGTAGACGTAATCAGGTTTGGGGCACACTCTGTTCGCAGCGCCACGGCGTCCTCCGCGATGGGGGCGGGTTGTCGTTTGGAGGATCTGCTCAGGTCAGCGGATTGGTCTCGTGAGACCACTTTTCGGACCTTTTATTTTAAACCGATAGTTCATTGGTCGTCCGCTCTTATGGATCAGCTTTGAACTTGCAATAGGAGCCTCTGAGACCTTGTATTAAAATTATAAAATTTAGCTAAGTATGACGGTAAGTTAGAACTTTAATAAAGGACTCAGAGGCGAGTATTGCCCACCCTGCCCTCCCAGGGCGGACTCTTGGGATTTTGCTCGCGTTCTATTTCACGCGTTGGTTTCTCACTTCTTCTTTTGATTTCAGCTCAGTGAGATGTGGATCTTCATATGCTGGAGATTCCTGGATTCAAGATTCGGATGGATCATTTTCGTCATGGTTCTTTATGCCTGTGGACCCGTTGTTAACAAGCAAAGAAAAGAGGGAGAAAAGGCGGGAAGCTGGATGTATATATAGGCTACAGAGTACTGGACTGTCTCACTGGGAAAGGGGGGTTAGAATACTCCATTGTTACCAAATATTTTGTTTTAAAAAATGTCTGTGTTATTTTCGACATTTTTGTTTGCTGCTATATTAAAAGCAAGAAAAGAGAATGCAATACTCGCCTCTGAGTCCTTTATTAAAATTCTAACTTACCGTCATACTTAGCTAAATTTTATAATTGTTGTGACTTAGATGAAGATAAGAGCACATTTTATGGCCAATTCATGCAAAACTCCACGTAATCCCAAAGGGTTCACATACTTTTTCTTGCCACTGTATACAGTTACCTGGGAGCTGCGCAGTGTATTATACCTTATAAACAGTTACCTAGGAGCTGTGCTGTGTATTATACCTTATATACAGTTACCTGGGAGCTGCGCAGGGGATTATACCTTATATACAGTTACCTGGGAGCTGCGCAGGGGATTATACCTTATATACAGTTACCTGGGAGCTGCGCAGGGGATTATACCTTATATACAGTTACCTGGGAGCTGCGCAGGGGATTATACCTTATATACAGTTACCTGGGAGCTGCACAGTGTATTATACCTTATACACAGTTACCTGGGAGCAGCGCAGTGTATTATACCTTATATACAGTTACCTGGGAGCTGCGCAGTGTATTATACCTTATATACAGTTACCTGGGAGCTGCGCAAGGTATTATACCTTATATACAGTTACTTGCGCACTGCATATTGTATGGTTTCAGGCTAACACTCTCTATTCAAAGAAAGGTGTGTGACAGAACACGCTGTCACAGTGCGACTTGGAGGGGGCTGTGCGTTGGCCTCCTGCTCAGAGACTATGGCCTGTGAAAGAGACTATTGGGGGACCTTTAAAATATATTTGGTTTTCATTATTTTATATATCTGTTAGTTAACTAAATATTTCTGATGTCTGTGTGTTATTCCCTTGTGTATTTATTGTATAGTCTCTTGTTGTGTATTTTGCACACATTCGCTCAATTATCTAACCCCTCTCTGTATAGTGAGATCTCTGTATTAGTACCTGCTCTCTCTAATGTGTAAATTCTCTCTGTAAGAAATTCCTTTTGTTTTTATCCGCCTTCTCCCTCCCCCCTTCTCCTCCTAGGAAATCCCATTGTGCATTGTTTGAAGGTCCTGTGCAGCTATCTGCTTGATTGTATGTAAATGGTGTTGGTGGAAGACTGTGTGATGTTATCTGTTGCGTGTAAGCATGAAGGGGGTTGTTCTTGCCGGTGTATCTGTGATGTTATCTGTTGGGTGTAAGCATGAAAGGGGGTTGTTCTTTGCTGTGTATCTGTGATGTTATCGGTTGGGTGTAAGCATGAAGCGGGTTGTTCTTGCCGGTGTATCTGTGATGTTATCTGTTGGGTGTAAGCATGAAGGGGGTTGTTCTTGTCTGTGTACCTCTGTGCCTGTGTAATAAACAACCAGTTCTATTCTGACCAAGCTTGAAGTCACGACTCATGATTTGGGGTACCAGGAATCTTCTGCCCGCTGTGCCAAGGACAGGCTCCAGGTCTACAGCTTCGGCTTATTTCTGGGGGTGCTAGCCAGGCTCTCTACATGCACCGGGCCTTACGCTGCGGCTAAGGTACTAGAGAAAGGTGTGAGAGTCACATGGAGACCCCGGGTGTCCATGCGAGGAAGTGGTATTTGACAGATGTGACCCCGTGTGTCCGGGCACAGAGATCTGTCACAAGATGAAACTCAGGAGAAGTGAAAATTCTAGGTCAAAATAGCAGAACTCGAAAAATTCTCCCATTTATCTCACTTTCCAAATCGTCTATTTGGTCTAGATTGTTCTCTTCTTCTGCCAGTTCTCCGAAGTTTCACCTTTCTTTGAATACACCTGTCTGTATTGGGTAGTTCATGGGGGTTGTGGCTGCTCACCTCCAGCTGCTTGTAGTCGCACACGGCTTGGATTGGCTGCTGGCCCTTGATGGGGTTGGCTGTGCTGCGCGGTTTAAGCTGGATGATGGTCTTCGCCCGCTTCGCCAGGCTGCCGATCTGCGTCTTGTATTCAGTGAGCTGCTCCTTCTCGTCCTGAGAAACGAAGAGACCGGTCAGAGAATGAGACTGAAAGAGCCGCCTGCAGAGCGGCCGCTATACACAGCGCAGAGCGGCCGCTATACACAGCGCAGAGCGGCCGCTATACACAGCGCAGAGCGGCCGCTATACACAGCGCAGAGCGGCCGCTATACACAGCGCAGAGCGGCCGCTATACACAGCGCAGAGCGGCCGCTATACACAGCGCAGAGCGGCCGTTATACACAGCGCAGAGCGGCCGTTTTATACAGCGCAGAGGAGCTGTTATATACAGCGCAGAGGGGCCGTTATATAAAGCGCAGAGGTGCCGTTATATACAGCGCAGAGGGGCTGTTATATACAGTGCAGAAGGGCCGTTTTATACAGCACAGAGGGGCCGTTATATACAGCGCAGAGGGGCCTTTATATACAGTGCAGTAGGCTGTTATATACAGCGTAGAGGGGCCATTATATACAGAGCAGAGCGGCCTTTATGTACAGAGCAGAGGGGCCATTTTATACAGAGCAGAGGGGCCATTTTATACGGCGCAGAGGGGCCGTTATATACGGCGCAGAGGGGCCGTTTTACACAGTGCAGAGGGGCCGTTTTACACAGCGCAGAGGGGCCGTTTTACACAGCGCAGAGGGGCCTTTATATACAGTGCAGTAGGCCGTTATATACAGCGTAGAGGGGCCATTTTATACAACGCAGAGGGGCCGTTTTATACAGCGCAGAGCGGGAATTATACACCGCAGAGTTGCCGTTATATAAAATGCAGAGGGGCCGTTATATACTGCGCTGGTTTGGGGGTGTGCCAGTCCTGGTTTGGGGGTGTATCCTAGTTTGGGGGTGTATCCTAGTTTGGGGGTGCGCCAGGACTCACCATGCTGTCTTGGACCAGGTCTTCGAGCCGCGTGACGGTGATGGAGCGGTCACACGTGTATTTCCTCCTCATGGTGTCGTGGATTTTTTTCAGCTGGTCTTCAGCTTCTTTCACCTCTGCAAAAAACTGCACATGGGAGAAAGGGTTAATAACAGGGGCGAGACAGGGGCGACTCTACACAGGGGCGACTCTACACAGGGGCGACTCTACACAGGGGCGACTCTACACAGGGGCGACTCTACACAGGGGCGAGACTACACAGCCAGATTAAACCATAATGAGAAGAGTTGGGAACGATTTTGTTATTGATCGAGTTGTTTCACAGCGCCACAAAGCTGTGCCAGTGTGTCTCACAAGCGCCACCGTGCGGCATTACCTGGAAGTACGCCGTGTTCTCCTTCAGATGGGCCTCAATGCAGCAGCACAGCTGTAACATCCAGCTCCACTGTGTCTGGAGCGCAGCCTGGAACGCCTGCGAGCGACAGCGACAAAACATGACAATCCAATCAATGAGAGAGCAGAGTCACAAACGCCAGGAGCTGCCGGAAACAGCAACACCGTGGCAACTTCCATAATGCTCACACCGATACAGACTCCGGCACCAAACGGTCACACGATGAGTGATGGATGCTGGGATCAGATGTCAAACAGTGTGCGCAAGCCTGTCTTACCAATCCAACCACCTGTAAACCTGTCTTTCCAAGCACAAGCAAAACACTCATACCAATCCCCCAAACACCAGCTGTTAGCGGCACATTAATATGCCAGTCATGGCAGAGGAGGGCACGGTTTACCGGAGTTTGAATGGCTGGTCTCACCTCGATGGTTGTCCTGCCTGGGTGTTCTTCTTTCAGCAGTTTATCTCCCAAACTCTGAATGTCTTTTATCTTCTTCTCCTTCAGTTCCAGCTCCCTCATCAATCCCTGCGAAACCGAGAGATGCCGGGCGGTTACAGCGTCTACTGTGCCATCTAACCCACCCCCCCGAGATCAACGTCTTACCCGCCCGCTCCCTGCAGCCGCTGCTCCTTACCCGCCCCTCTCCCAGCAGCCTCCATGCTTTACCCGCCCCTCTCCCTGCAGCCGCTGCTCCTTACCTGCCCCTCTCCCTGCAGCCTCCATGCTTTACCCGCCCCTCTCCCTGCAGCCTCCATGCTTTACCCGCCCCTCTCCCTGCAGCCTCCATGCTTTACCCGCCCCTCTCCCTGCAGCCTCCATGCTTTACCCGCCCCTCTCCCTGCAGCCTCCATGCTTTACCCGCCCCTCTCCAGCAGCCTCCATGCTTTACCCATCCCTCTCCCTGCAGCCTCCATGCTTTACCCATCCCGCTCCCTGCAGCCTCCATGCTTTACCGCCCCTCTCCCTGCAGCCTCCATGCTTTACCCGCCCCTCTCCCTGCAGCCTCCATGCTTTACCCGCCCCTCTCCCTGCAGCCTCCATGCTTTACCCGCCCCTCTCCCTGCAGCCTCCATGCTTTACCCGCCCCACTCCCTGCAGCCTCCATGCTTTACCCGCCCCTTCCCTGCAGCCTCCATGCTTTACCCGCCCCTCTCCCTGCAGCCTCCATGCTTTACCGCCCCTCTCCCTGCAGCCTCCATGCTTTACCGCCCCTCTCCCAGCAGCCTCCATGCTTTACCCGCCCCTCTCCCAGCAGCCTCCATGCTTTACCCGCCCCTCTCCCTGCAGCCTCGGCTACATACCGGACCCTCCCCTGCAGCCTCGGACCCTCCCCCTGCAGCCTCGGACCCTCCCCCTGCAGCCTCGGACCCTCCCCCTGCAGCCTCCATGCTTTACCCGCCCCTCTCCCTGCAGCCTCCATGCTTTACCCGCCCCTCTCCCTGCAGCCTCGGCTACATACCGGACCCTCCCCCTGCAGCCTCGGACCCTCCCCCTGCAGCCTCGGACCCTCCCCCTGCAGCCTCGGACCCTCCCCCTGCAGCCTCGGACCCTCCCCCTGCAGCCTCGGACCCTCCCCTGCAGCCTCGGACCCTCCCCCTGCAGCCTCGACCCTCCCCCTGCAGCCTCGGACCCTCCCCTGCAGCCTCGGACCCTCCCCCTGCAGCCTCGGCTTCTTACTCGCCCCTCTCCCTGCAGCCTCGGCTTCTTACCCGCCCCTCCCCCTGCAGCCTCGGCTTCTTACCCGCCCTCTCCCTGCAGCCTCGGCTTCTTACCCGCCCCTCTCCCTGCAGCCTCGGCTTCTTACCCGCCCCTCTCCCTGCAGCCTCGGCTTCTTACCCGCCCCTCTCCCTGCAGCCTCGGCTTCTTACCCGCCCCTCTCCCTGCAGCCTCGGCTTCTTACCCGCCCTCTCCCTGCAGCCTCGGCTTCTTACCCGCCCCTCTCCTGCAGCCTCGGCTTCTTACCCGCCCCTCTCCCTGCAGCCTCGGCTTCTTACCCGCCCCTCTCCCTGCAGCCTCGGCTTCTTACCGCGCCCTCTCCCTGCAGCCTCGGCTTCTTACCCGCCCCTCTCCCTGCAGCCTCGGCTTCTTACCCGCCCTCTCCCTGCAGCCTCGTCTTCTTACTCGCCCCTCTCCTGCAGCCTCGTCTTCTTACTCGCCCCTCTCCCTGCAGCCTCTGCTTCTTACTCGCCCCTCTCCCTGCAGCCTCGTCTTCTTACTCGCCCCTCTCCCTGCAGCCTCAGCTTCTTACCCGCCCCTCTCCCTGCAGCCTCGTCTTCTTACCCGCCCCTCTCCCTGCAGCCTCTGCTTCTTACCCGCCCCTCTCCCTGCAGCCTCGGCTTCTTACCCGCCCCTCTCCCTGCAGCCTCGGCTTCTTACCCGCCCCTCTCCCTGCAGCCTCGGCTTCTTACCCGCCCCTCTCCCTGCAGCCTCGGCTTCTTACCCGCCCCTCTCCCTGCAGCCTCGGCTTCTTACCCGCCCTCTCCCTGCAGCCTCGGCTTCTTACCCGCCCTCTCCCTGCAGCCTCGGCTTCTTACCCGCCCTCTCCCTGCAGCCTCGGCTTCTTACCCGCCCTCTCCCTGCAGCCTCGGCTTCTTACCCGCCCCTCTCCCTGCAGCCTCGGCTTCTTACTCGCCCCTCTCCCTGCAGCCTCGGCTTCTTACTCGCCCCTCTCCCTGCAGCCTCGGCTTCTAAGTGCCCATCCCCCTGCAGCCTCGGCTTCTTACCCGCCCCTCCCCCTGCAGCCTCGGCTTCTTACTCGCCCCTCTCCCTGCAGCCTCGTCTTCTTACTCGCCCCTCTCCCTGCAGCCTCGGCTTCTTACTCGCCCCTCTCCCTGCAGCCTCTGCTTCTAAGTGCCCATCCCCCTGCAGCCTCGGCTTCTTACCCGCCCCTCCCCCTGCAGCCTCGGCTTCTTACCCGCCCCTCCCCCTGCAGCCTCGGCTTCTTACCCTCCCCTCCCCCTGCAGCCTCGGCTTCTTACCCTCCCCTCCCCCTGCAGCCTCGGCTTCTTACCCGCCCCTCCCCCTGCAGCCTCGGCTTCTTACCCGCCCCTCCCCCTGCAGCCTCTGCTTCTTACCCGCCCCTCCCCCTGCAGCCTCTGCTTCTTACCCGCCCCCCCCCTGCAGCCTCGGCTTCTTACTCGCCCCTCTCCCTGCAGCCTCGTCTTCTTACTCGCCCCTCTCCCTGCAGCCTCGGCTTCTTACTCGCCCCTCTCCCTGCAGCCTCTGCTTCTAAGTGCCCATCCCCCTGCAGCCTCGGCTTCTTACCCGCCCCTCCCCCTGCAGCCTCGGCTTCTTACCCGCCCCTCCCCCTGCAGCCTCGGCTTCTTACCCTCCCCTCCCCCTGCAGCCTCGGCTTCTTACCCTCCCCTCCCCCTGCAGCCTCGGCTTCTTACCCGCCCCTCCCCCTGCAGCCTCGGCTTCTTACCCGCCCCTCCCCCTGCAGCCTCTGCTTCTTACCCGCCCCTCCCCCTGCAGCCTCTGCTTCTTACCCGCCCCTCCCCCTGCAGCCTCGGCTTCTTACCCGCCCCTCCCCCTGCAGCCTCGGCTTCTTACCCGCCCCTCCCCCTGCAGCCTCGGCTTCTTACCCGCCCCTCCCCCTGCAGCCTCGGCTTCTTACCCGCCCCTCCCCCTGCAGCCTCGGCTTCTTACCCACCCCTCCCCCTGCAGCCTCGGCTTCTTACCCGCCCCTCTCTCTGCAGCCTCGGCTTCTTACCCGCCCCTCTCCCCGCAGCATCGGCCCCTCTCCCTGCAGCCTCGGCTTCTTACCTGCCCCTCTCCCTGTAGCCTCGGCGTCTTACTCGCTCCTCTCCCTGCAGCCTCGGCTTCTTACTTGCCCCTCTCCCTGCAGCCTCGGCCCCTCTCCCAGCAGCTTTCAGGCCGCACTCACCGAGTAGATGTCCTTCTTGCTGGACATGTTGCTGTTGCGTTCGCTCCAGTCGTAGTTCACCTCTTCCTCCTCTTTATCGTTCAGCCACATGAGTTCTTTCGTGGCTGCGGCAACAAACCCATTCAAGCTCTCCAGGTGCCGGAGCCGAGCCTTGGAGGAATTCTGGGCAAGGGCAGGTAGAGAGGGTTAAACAGCCTGGAATGCTGACACATAAACCTGAGACCTCCTCTACAAAGCCCCCACATGCAGCAAATTGGTATATGCCAGCACTATGACAGCTTACCAGTAGCTTGGCGTACAGCAGATCCAGCTTTCCCAGATATTCCTGGTAGTTTCCTCGTGTCCCCGAGAACTGTCCCTGGAGGAGGGCGAGAGTGATATATACACAAAGACTGAAGCCCCATATACATAAAACACTTGGTAATAAGGCTGTCCCAGGGATAGCAGGGTGGCACACTGGCAATAAGGCTGTCCCAGGGATGGCAGGGTGGCACACTGGCAATAAGGCTGTCACAGAGATGGCAGGGTGGCACACTGGTAATGAGGCTGTCACATGGATGGCAGGGTGGCACACTGGCAATAAGGCTGTCACAGAGATGGCAGGGTGGCACACTGGTAATGAGGCTGTCACATGGATGGCAGGGTGGCACACTGGCAATAAGGCTGTCACAGGGATGGCAGGGTGGCACACTGGCAATAAGGCTGCCATAGAGATGGCAGGGTGGCACACTGAGTGCACCAGATAAATGTCTGCATAGAGACAGGGTAGGAGCTGCGCCAATGCTTTAACAAGACTAGACAAATCCCCGTTGTGAGGATCCTCTCACCTCCTCGGCGCGCGCCCGCTCGATCTTGGATCTGAAGTCATTAATAGACTGATGAAGGCCACGGTGGCTGCCGAGCTGAGACTCCACACTGGGGAGGTCCGATCCCCATTGGGCCGAATTGATCTGCTTCTGGTTGTCCTCTATCCAGGCCAGCAGGCTCTGCAGGTACCGCAACGTGGCATCCTCCATGTCTGGTCGGGGCGAGCTCACTTGGGTGTGCACAGTCTGGATGATAACTGGAGTGGCGCCGGCCTTGATGCGCAGGTTGTACTCTGTCCGTATCGCCACCAAACGCTCATGGAGATGGTAAACTCTGCGGGGAGGAAACCACATCATGAGCAAACACTGACAACATGGCGGGATAAGCAATGCCACGGCAAGTGGCGACCCGGAGGTGTGAATACGGCACAGAGACGCTACGTATAGCCTTTACCTGCGGTACATCTGCTCTGCCTGCGGGTGGCGCCCGTCTTTCAGAGCCTGCACGTCGTTAAACAGTATTCGAATCATGGCGTCCGCTTTGTCCAGATCCCGCTCGATCTCCCCAGGTCGCTGCGGCTGCTTTCCTGCTGCCAGCAAGCGAATATCCTGCAGGAGAAAAGCCGCGAGCAGCGCGTTATTACAGCACGTCATGGTACAGGCAAAGGGAAGGCAAGCATGTCGGACGGGCAAAGGGAAGGCCAGCATGTCGGACAGGCAAAGGGAAGGCCAGCATGTCGGACGGGCAAAGGGAAGGCCAGCATGTCGGACGGGCAAAGGGAAGGCCAGCATGTCGGACGGGCAAAGGGAAGGCCAGCATGTGGGACGGGCAAAGGGAAGGCCAGCATGTCGGACGGCCAAAGGGAAGGCCAGCATGTCGGACGGGCAAAGGGAAGGCTAGCATATCGGACGGGCAAAGGAGGCCCAGCATGTCGGACGGGCAAAGGGAGGGCCAGCGTATGGGACGGGCAAAGGGAAGGCCAGCATGTGGGACGGGCAAAGGGAGGGCCAGCGTATGGGACGGGCAAAGTGAGGGCCAGCGTATGGGACGGGCAAAGTGAGGGCCAGCGTGTGGGACGGGCAAAGTGAGGGCCAGCCCCTGGACAGGTGTAGGGAGGGCCAGCATTTTTCATTGCGCACACCGCCCCCCGGGATTGGGGCTCGCTGACGCTGGGATCTCCCCTGAAATTATTCCAAAAAAGTAAAGCGAAAAAAATCAATAATCCAGCAAATCCGTCAGCATCAGAATGAGGCGGCGTCTCTGTTTGCGATGGTTTCTTGTTTTACCGTTGTGTGCGTTACAGAGCCTGTGCGTCGCAGAGGCAACGCAGCCCGTGCAGTGACGCCCTGTAACGAGCGTGCGCTCACACTCACCGTCTGCAGTAAGGTGTCTGCCTGGCTGAGCTGCTCCTCGCACAGCGACGACTCCATCTGCAGCTTACTGACGATGCGCTGCAGCCGCTCCAACCTGTCCCGAAGAGAAGAGGAGCAGTGAGTGTCAGCGCCCCGGGGATACAGAGGCCGCGGGACCGAAGCTCACCGGCAGCGAGACCGTCACCGGCCGCGAGACCGACGCTCACCGGCAGCGAGACCGTCACAGCCGATTAACCGCAGATTTAAATCCAACTCAACAATCATCGACATACCCGCACGACCGGCAAACCTGGAGATCAGAGTTTCCTCGCAGCGGGCGCAGTTCACGTTTGAGCCTTGTGATTTGGTGGGGGCGCTGTTTGCTGTTTTCACAGGTAACAGGTGAGCACAGCAAGCCACGCCTCCATCACAGACAATGTAACCGCCCCCGGTCAGCGCGCCGCAGCTTGGTGAACGCACGCACATTGCATATAGGAGGTTTAAACATTCTGCATAATTTAACCTTTTCACTGCCGCGTCACATCTATGGTAGGCGAACAATGTGACCCGGCAGTGAACAGGTTAAAAACCAATAATACTCCCGATATCACACGAGCAATAAAGAGAGGATTAAGAGGCTATTTCTGAGAGGGGGAGACACCGCGCAATGCTCTGCAGGCTCCGCCTCCTCTCACCAAACCGCTCACCTATCCCACGTCCTGCCCCTTGCCAGGCATTGTGCCGCCGAGCGCTCAGACGCGCTGCACGAAGCAGCAGATGTGTGTTAAGGAAGGCCCCCCCTCCGCCCGTCCCCTCGCTCAGCCCTGGCAGTCTGTCTCCAATTACCGGACGGACGGTATGAGTCACGCTCCCTCTCCAAAACTGGCAGAACCACTTCCTGCCCTGCACAGCACCCGCTCCGCAGAGCATCTCACTGAAATTCAAAACGCCTGATCATTAACCCCTATCACGCCATGGGGATTATTAACCCTTCTCCCAGCAGAGCGATCGCAGGGGGGGGGGGGGGCTCTGTGCTGGTTATTTGGGGGATTCCCAGCATGGGTGGGGGAGGCACCTCGGAGAGGACGGGGAATCTCACTGACATGCGGGCGTTTATCTCCCCGCTCGCTGTGACTCAGAGGAAACCTCTGACCGCCGTCTCAGCTCTGCGCGCCTGGGCCGCACCGCACGCCCTCCCTGGTCTCCAAAGCAAACACGTGTCACCAGGCAGGCCGCGGCGCGATGTGCTGCAAGCCGAAACCTCACGTTGCTCAGTGAAATAAAATCACAGCTTAATCTCTGCCTGATCCGGATCATTTCACTGCTCACAGGGGGACCGGCCGGCAAACCAGCCTGCGTTTCCCATCATTCCACAGGAAAGCCCACACCGGCTTCCTCTACCGGAGCGCGCCAGACTAACAGAACTTCAAAATCATTAAGGCACCCGACCCCGCGCGCCTCTGCGGCACCCGACCCCGCGCGCCTCTGCGGCACCCGACCCCGCGCGCCTCTGCGGCACCCGACCCCGCGCGCCTCTCCATCACCCGACCCCGCGCGCCTCTCCATCACCCGACCCCGCTCGCCTCTCCATCACCCGACCCCGCTCGCCTCTCCATCCCCCGACCCCGCTCGCCTCTCCATCCCCCGACCCCGCTCGCCTCTCCATCCCCCGACCCCGCTCGCCTCTCCATCCCCCGACCCCGCTCGCCTCTCCATCACCCGACCCCGCGCGCCTCTCCATCACCCGACCCCGCTCGCCTCTCCATCACCCGACCCCGCTCGCCTCTCCATCCCCCGACCCCGCTCGCCTCTCCATCCCCCGACCCCGCTCGCCTCTCCATCCCCCGACCCCGCTCGCCTCTCCATCCCCCGACCCCGCTCGCCTCTCCATCACCCGACCCCGCTCGCCTCTCCATCCCCCGACCCCGCTCGCCTCTCCATCCCCCGACCCCGCTCGCCTCTCCATCCCCCGACCCCGCTCATCTCTCCATCACCCGGCCCGCTCGCCTCTCCATCACCCGGCCCGCTCGCCTCTCCATCACCCGGCCCGCTCCCCTCTCCATCACCCGGCCCGCTCGCCTCTCCATCACCCGGCCCGCTCGCCTCTCCATCACCCGGCCCGCTCCCCTCTCCATCACCCGGCCCGCTCGCCTCTCCATCACCCGGCCCGCTCCCCTCTCCATCACCTGGCCCGCTCGCCTCTCCATTACCCGGCCCGCTCGCCTCTCCATTACCCGGCCCGCTCACCTCTCCATTACCCGGCCCGCTCACCTCTCCAGTTCTAGCCGCAGGAGCTTCTCCCTCTCCAGGATGGACACGTGAAGTTTGCCCCATTCTTTCTCCACGTCCAGCGGGTGGTAGCCGGGCGGCATCTTTAATTGTCCTGACTTTACGGCGCCCTGAAAGCCGAGACACGAGTGAGAACAGAGAAAGCACCGCGCAGAGCAGGACATGACACCGAGGGTGTCAGACATCAGAGAGACAGAAAGAAAGAACAAGAGGGTGGGCAGAGGGCAAGCAGGCATCCTCACCTCCAGCGACTGGTACTGCTGCTTGGTCTGGTTCTTGTCGGCCTCTTTGCTGGGGAGATCCGTCTCCTTAAACTTCAGGAACTGCCGCCACAGGATCTACAGACACGGAGGGGGGGGGGGGGTTAGCCAAGCGGCGAGATGCTCTGCACAGCACACAGATGCTCACCACCTCACTGTAACACGGTGCTATACACAGGACGGACGCTCACCACCTCACTGTAACACGGTGCTATACACAGGACTGATGCTCACCACCTCACTGTAACACGGCACTGCACACAGGACGGGGCATGGTAAACGGGCCTGTGCCAGGCGGGGTCAGATGGTGGCATACTCTCGGCACAGGGTGTTGGTATTTTTTCAGACTAAGTTACTTTAATCAGCAGCATCAAATCACATGAGAGTCACAGGGCACAGTCATTCATGTCTTGACCACAAGTCTCCTGATACATCAGCCTCTAATCAGTCACACACCCAGCCTGCAGCACGGTAACCCCTGCAATGCCAGCCTCACCAAAACCCAGTGCGGTAACCAGTGGCGACTCTAGGAAAAATATTTAGGGGGGGCACATAAGTTACCGCAGTCAAAACTGGGGGGGGCACTAAATTTTCCCCACTAAATCATAGCACTGAATAAAACTAAGAGCCCTGTCACCTGGTGTGAACTAAAACACCATCACTAAAGGAAAAATGTAACGCGACTCGCTAAAACGTAGCGCCAGACCACCTACTAACAGATCACCTTGTCCGCGGGAGTCTGTGTACAAGGTGGTTTAGCGCACGCTATGGAAACGCTAAGACCCGGGCTGAGACCCAGCGCTAATGCGGTTGTGTACAGGATGGAACCGTTTATTTTTTCCAGTGCAGAGTGCCGGGCCATACCTATCCCCCGCCCTCACAAGCTTGAATATGAACACATCCAGTGAATAACCTCACACCCTGCATTATTAAAATCCTCCACGGTGGCCGTATCATCCATGTTTTGATGCACACATATATTAAGGCTGATGGGCATTGCATGATAAATGCCACCCGACAGCATGTAGAATCATTACACTGCATTTAATAGATCCAAAAGGAAGGCCAGGTGAAACACAATAACCTCCCTGCTGCAGCATATAAATAACACATGTTTCAGGGCAAGACTTATTCACGTGTCCCTTTAACCCTTTCACTGCTGAGGACGTGTGGGGAACGTCCTCATTGACTAAGGAAAGATAGGGGGTTCCTTTGCAGCTAGCAGGGTCATGTTCGGTATCATTAGAAAGGACAGAGCATGGCCTTTCCAATGATACCAAACATGACCATGTTTAAAGTAAAGAAAAAAAAAATAATAAAGAAAAAGGTTTAAGTTTTTTTAAGACGTGAAATGGCTCAGCAGTGAAGGGGTTAAACATGGTCCCACAGGCTCCCTAATAATCAACCGCTTCCATACTATGAAAAACCGCAGCATAAAATGTTTAGAATGAGGCGATATATTAGAATTAGGATATATGTGGATAAAGGATACATTGATAATAGAGCCGACTGCAACAGCAGCGACATTGCTGACCAGATCCATTACTATGGTGTATGGGGCCAAGAGAACACCTGTGCTGCATTCCTTTACATCGCCTATTAATTTTGGGTGTTAATTTCAGCTTGTTTGCAGTTAGCACCAGGGTCGCGCAGTAGGTAAAATGTTGCAATTAGTTTCCCTCAAAAAATTTGCTGCAAAAGTGCTAGAGATCTCTAGCGCTCTTCATGTTAAGTAAAGGACCCGGAAAGTACAGTAAGCTCGCGCTTCAAAATCGCTAATAGCAACGCGCTAAGTGATTTTTCCTGTTTGTAGTGAGAGGCAAATGATTTGTTGGTCCGGCGCTAGACTCGATTAACCTGGCGCTAACGCAAAACCATGCCGATGCAAGGGTTAATTCATAAGAGGTGATAGAGCCCTAAATAAGTATATATAAATAAGATTCCAAAAGCCCAGAGTAATGTGACGCAACGAGTTATGTGACGCTACGAGTAATGTGACGCAACGAGTAATGTGACCCACCGAGTAATGTGACGCAACGAGTAATGTGACGCAACGAGTAATGTGACGCAATGATGCCTTTTTGTTGTACTAACCTGATACTTAACCTCCCTGGCGGTCCGATTCGGACATATTTTATATTTTATATGTCAGAATCGGTCCTATTTATTTTGGCCCCCTAGCGGTATTAGTGTGGCTCGGGGGTTAACTTTCAGTACTGAAAGCGGTATCCCCGAGCCACACTTGGGCCAATACTTACATGTCCTGCGCTCCCTCGCTGTCCCCGCAGTCACACTGCAGCCGATCGCGATGTCACACTTTCTGGTTTCACTCCTCGCGAGAAGAGAACCAGGCAATGGGACATTGCGAGCGGCTGGAGGAGACTGCGGGGTCAGTGAGGGAGCGCAGGACATGTAAGTATCCAGCCCGAGTGTGGCTAGGGGATACCGCTTTTGGTACGAAAAGTTAACCCTGAACCACACTCGGGAAATCCGTCAGGGAGGTTAAATTCAATATTATATTTGCTCCAATTCGGCAGTTTTTGCTGAATGTCCGATAGCTGTTTCAGCGACTCCACTTTTAGCAAATTACAGCGACCATTCACTAAATATGGAATTCACATTATTTTCAACTAAATAAATTCCCTGAAATGTGACGAAAAGCGGAGGATCTAATGATTAGACCTGTTAGATTCTAACTTCCATAATAACCCCTAAAATGCCAAAAACCCGGGGAAATACAATAAAAATAATAAACAATGTGGCATTTAGCCTACTCATTAACCCCTAATATGCCATTAATCAAGGGAAAACATGAAATGAATACACTGTGAGGCATGCAGCCAAACCCATTAACCCCTAAAACGCCGTTAATCAAGGAAAAAATAAAATGTATACTGTGAGGGATGAAGTCTACCCATTAACCCTTAATATACAACTAAACCAAGGCAAAAACTAACGTAATACACAATGTAATGTATAGTCCGAACATTACGTTATTAAAAGAGCTCAGTGATGTAATAGCAAAACCATTAACAGATTTATTTAACCAATCCTTGTTAACGGGAGTCGTCCCAGAAGACTGGAAATTAGCAAATGTTGTGCCCATTTACAAGAAGGGTAGTAGGGAGGAATCGGGGAACTATAGGCCAGTTAGTTTTACGTCAGTAGTGGGGAAATTAATGGAAACCATGTTAAAGGAAAGGATTGTTGACCATCTAAAAACACATAGATTACAGGATCAGAAACAACATGGGTTTACCTCAGGGAGATCATGCCAAACTAATCTTATTGATTTTTTTGATTGGGTAACAGAAATAATAGACACAGGTGGTGCAGTAGACATTGCTTATTTAGATTTCAGTAAGGCTTTTGATACTGTTCCGCATAGAAGCTTATCAATAAATTGCAATCTTTGAGCTTGGATTCCAATATTGTTGACTGGATTAGGCAGTGGCTGAGTGACAGGCAACAGAGGGTTGTGGTAAATGGAGTTTATTCGGCGCAAGGTCTTGTTACCAGTGGGGTACCTCAGGGGTCAGTACTTGGACCCATTCTCTTTAATATTTTTATTAGTGATATTGCAGAAGGTATTAATGGAAAAGTATGTCTTTTTGCTGATGAAACAAAGATTTGTAACAGGGTTGACGTTCCTGGAGGGATCAGCCAAATGACAAATGATTTAGGTAAACTAAAAAAAAATGGTGGGAGCTGTGACAATTGAGTTTTAATGTGGATAAGTGCAAGATAATGCACCTGGGACGTAAAAACCCAAGGGCTGAATATAGAATATTTGATACATCTGAGGGTTGGGATTTAGGGGTTATTATTTCAGAGGATCTAAGGGTAAGTAGTCAATGTAATAGAGCAGCAGGAAATGCTGGCAGAATGCTTGGAAATGCTGGCAGAATGCTTGGTTGTGTAGGGAGAGCCTGTATTAGCAGTAGGAAAAGGGAAGTGCTCATGCCACTGTACAGAGCACTGGTGAGACCTCACTTGGAGTACTGTGTGCAGTACTGGAGACCGTATCTCCAGAAGGATATAGACATCTTAGGCTAGGGTCAGACGAACGCATTTTTCACGTTGCCCGTGAAAAAGTGCGTTCGAACAAACGTACGTATTTTTCCCCGGAATACGCGATAGCGGTCATACGATGCGCATTTTCATCCGTGATTTTGTACGGATCATCAATAAAACACTTTTTATGTCTGGACGTTATGTTGGCCGGACATTAGCAGCGTCTGACGTCTCCTAATCACGCACACACGCCGCTATGCGGCCGCAGCGCACTCTGTACGTCAGTAGTAGCGGTTTGATGTTCTCGAAAAAATGCGTTCGTTGGTCACTTGCGTTGCACGGACGAACTTTCGTGCAGCCGTTCGTCGTATGTTCCCCGGCATTGGACGTCATTTGCTGCTAGCACGGCCGTGATTTTGTGCAGCTAAACGCACGTGAAAAATGCGTTCGTCTGACCCTAGCCTTAGAGAGAGTTCAGAGAAGGGCTACTAAAATGGGGTACGGCTTGAAGGAGAAAAGTTACCAGGAAAGGCTTAATGATCTTAACATGTACAGCTTGGAAAAAAGACGAGACAGAGGAGATATGATAGAAACATTTAAATACGTAAAGGGAATCCACAAGGTAGAGGAAGGGAGTATATTTAAAAGGAAACAAAGTAGCAAAACAAGAGGACATAGTCTTAGATAAGAGGGGCAAAGGTTTAAAAGTAACATCAGGAAGCATTATTTTACTGAGCGGGTGGTGGATACATGGAACAGTCTTCCAGTAGAAGTGGTAGAGGCCAAAACAGTGATTGAATTTAAGCAGGCATGGGATAGGCATAAGGCTATCCTAAACAAAAGATAAATCCAGGTAAAGTATCCATGTAATTGGGCGACTAGATGGGCCAAAAGGTTCTTATCTGCCGACACTTTCTATGTTTAACCACTTCACTGCTGAGCCATTTCAACCCTGTGAAAATGCTCACGTTTAAGTGCATGTTTTTACTTAATGTTTTATGACTTTTACTTTACACTGAATATGTCATGTTGGGTATCATTGGCCAGAATCTGCCCTTTCCAATGACATATAGAACGTCTATATACGATGCACAGGAACGGAGATACCACGGTCCGAAAAAGTGTTGGAAGCTCGATGCTAATTTTTGGTGGGGGGGGGCACATTGAGGGGGGGGGAATAACCTAGGGTGGGCAATTGCCCCCTTGCCCCCCTGTAGAGACGCCTATGGCGGTAACCCCTGCAATGCCAGCCTCACCAAAACACAGCATGCAGTGCGGTAACCTCTGCAATGCCAGCCTCACCAATACCCTGCCCAGTGCCCACAATTCATTACCATTAACCCCTGCAATGCCAGCCTCACCAATACCCTGCCCAGTGCCCACAATTCATTACCATTAACCCCTGCAATGCCAGCCTCACCAATACCCTGCCAACAATGCAGTAACCCCTGCAGCGTCAGCCCCAAAAATACCCAGTTTACTGCGAGGTACCCCCTGCAATGCCAGCCTGCCCAACACCCAGCATTTAACCGGTTAATACCTCGATCTCCTCGTAGCTGGCCGGAAATCGCCTCTCCTCGAAGATGATGGTGTAGTGATGGATCCACTGAAGGAGCATGGTCACTCGCTCATAGTACTCTTGCCACCACAACTCCAACTCCTGCCAGGAAACAGTGAAAGAGGAATAAGTCACCTTAGTGAGGCCGCTAGCTCATATCTAGGACTGATTGTAAAACTTTATTGACTGGAGACACTCCCAGATTCAAAATAAAACCAGCAAAAAACACAACGAGGGTTTAGCGACCGCGGTACCTTCCAGAAATACAGCGCGGCCTCCATTTAACATTGGTCTGTAGAGATTTCCTTCATCAATGTATCGGGTTCAGTAACGGATCTCAGACTCTCACAGACCTTTGGGCTTAAAGGGAGCCGCTAGTGAATAAGCACTGTCATGGAACGGACTTAGCGCTCCACGCTTCAAACCCCAAGACTTTTATTTTCCTGGCAAAAACCCCAACAGACACTGCCATTTGCTTTGGGAAAAACTTTATGTTCAATTATATTGCGTGGTGTGGTTTTAAATGTATTGTAAATTGCTTGGTTTCAGTTTAAATGTAAATGTGAACTTGGAGATGTGTTTTGAAGGTGCAGACCTTTCGTATAGAATGTAAATAGGTTTGAGTAATGTGTGATTATGCAAGAGGGTATTTCTCTTTGTTTAACGGTTATCTGTTTGAGGAGTCATGAGTCTGGGGCAGTGTTTGACTGAAAAGATAATCTATAGTTCCAACAGATCAGATTATGTAAATGATGTGTGATATGAAGACTAAAGAATGTTTACTGTAACGTAACCATCTAACTGACCTGATGTAATGCGAGTTTTAGTAGGTCAATGTTCGTGGTTTGGTGTAAATGATCCCTGTTGGACCGTTTAAATATGGTTTTCTCAGTAAAGCAGATAGTTCTTGGTTGATACATTCAGCTTGTCTGGTGTGTTATTTCCTTTCCACTCACCATCAGAAGGCACCGAGCGGCCATCTGAAAATATCACCTAATATCAGGGCTACAAGTCAAGAGATTGAATCGGCAGAGAGCGAACAGCCTGCAGGTCCCCAGAAGCTGTTGCAAACTTCGGCCCAGCACTGGAACAGATCCCTGCCAGCCAGCCCAGGTCTCCCAGCAGGCAGAAGCAAGCGGGTCAAGCTGCTCGAGGCGCTGAGGACCGCGTTCCCAGTAGCCGTCCTGACCGCATCAAGGGGGTGTCTGGAGAGCCAGGACAGGCGGAAGAGAGCGGGTTTCTGTCACAAGCGCACACTGGCCCTTTACTGCTCACTGATTTCTGCTCTTCCCCTCATTCATTCATTCATTCATTCACACAAAACAAAACATTGTTACAATCAAATCAGCATCAGCTCAACACGTGTCTCCCCGACCCAGCGGCGGCTTCACCTGGAACAAAAAAAAAGACAAAACACCCCAAAAGTCGGTCCCAAAAAAACAAAGACAGAAATCTCCAAGGTCACTTTTACTCCACACGGAAAACCTGGCTAGAGGGAGTAAAGTTCAACATCACCCCTCACCCCACCTTGCCAGCATCACCCCTCACCCCACCTTGCCAGCATCAACCCACCTTGCCAGCTGTGACCCAAGACATTTTGGAGGAATGGGCATGGCGGCATATTTATAGGGTGTAGGACTCCTAATCAATATGGGCCTTTGCCCTCTCGTGTGCAGAATGTCGGTATGATTGTGATTTCAATACAGGACTCGGAGGCGAGTATTTGCATTTCTCTTTCTTTATTCCTCTCAGCCGCATTATATATTTAACATGTTAAATACCTCTAAGAAAAAAAAATGGTCTTCCCCCACAACAGGGACTGTACCATGTCCACACAGTTTCCCCCTGTGCAGTGCACATAGGCTCCTCCTCTTTTTTTGCTGCTCCTCTCAGCGAGATAAGTATCACTTTTCACTCGCGCTAAAGAAATTTACTGTTATTGTTTGTTAAACTTATTCTTGGGATGCTGACTTGGTTGGCGCTCCCACGGGTCCCGGTGCGTGTTCCCTTCACTTGTACGTACTTCAGAGAGGACGATAATATTTATGTCCTCTCAGAGGTTTTAATTCGATTTTAATCTGTTTTAAACTGTTTTAGCGCTTTGCTTGGGTGTTTCCTGCTCTGAAGCGCCGCCACAGAAACCCTCATACACTCACTCATTACAACATAGGCCCGCCGCCTTTACCTCAGGGACGCGATGCCAATTCCTTTACACGCGGTCTAGCCTGCGCACACAAGATGTCGCTCTCGAAGCCCCAACAGAGCAGGTCTCCTACCCCCTACCCGGGAAACCACGTCGGAGGACTGCTCCATCCACCCTCCTTCACACTGACACGTGGATGATATCGAGAGTAAGATTGTAGATGGCGACGATTGTGGGGAGAACCCCCAATTGGCCCAGTCAACCTTGGTTTCCCTCCCTATTGGAGCTGGCGATAGATGTTCCCAGGATGCTCCCGCGTCATCAAGACCTCCTCAGGAACTCAGCGAATCTGCCTCATCCACTACTCCTTCACGACAAGTTGACACTAATGGCGTGGCTGATTTCAGGTTCACCTGGCAAGGCCAAGGAATTTCGAGACAAACTGAAGAATTACGGTGACAGGCCTGGGCCCCAAGCACAAGAAGCGTATATAGATCTGCCTGGACCAGATGGGCTACTTGGTGTATGGGACAACACCTGGATCCCTTTTCGGCTTCTCTGAATTTCGTCCTTGATTTTCTGACCAGTATCTTTGATTCCGGAGTAGCTTATCGAACCTTGAACGTCTTCCGTTCAGCTGTCTCAGCAGGACATGTTGGGCTCGCTGGCGTTGCTATCGGTCAACACCCGCTTATCTGTAGATTGTTGAGAGCTGCCCGCTTGGTTAGACCTCCTCTCCCTCGGTATTCTACCACTTGGGATGTTTCCATTGCGCTAAGGTTCTTGGAACGCTGGCCTGATAATACAGCTTTGTCCTTACAGCAATTATCAGCCAAGCTTGTGGTTTTGTTCTGCTTGCTCTCCTGCAAGAGTGTAGGTGAGGTTATTGCCTTGGATTACCCTTCCTGATCTTTAAAGACAAGACAGCATCTACTTTGACATATCTCGTAGGACTAAGACCTCTATTAGTATAATTACATATAGCGTATCAGAAGTTAAATATTAGATATATCCTTACCAGTTCAGTTTGCTCTGCATAGTTGCCATATCTTTACCAGTTACATGTATTTATTTTTCAACTCCGTTTGCCCTGGGCCTGCCATCCAACCCCCCCCCCCCGTCATGATTCACTGCACTAGAGAATTTATAGCCCCTCAATGATGCTATGTAACCCTGTATTCCTCTTTTGCAGCACTCACATTTTAATTCAGCTTCCCGGGCCAGGCTCCATAACTGTGTGCTTTTAGATCTCAGCTGGACTTAGATCTAAAAAAGGCCTCTCCTTTGTGCACTGTAACTTCCGCAGCTTACTCCCTAAACTGGAGGAGCTTAAAGCTTGGTGCCTCCATTACAAACCTAAAGTCATTGTGCTGACAGAATCCTGGCAAACCCCTAAAGTACCAGACTCTGCCATATCAATACAAGGGTATTCATGTTATCGAAAGGACAGAGCAAAGAGAGGAGGAGGAATTGTTATTTATGTTGACGAGTCCATAAAGTTCACCCCTCTGCAAAACTCTAGGTCCCCGGCCACTTTTGATTTCCTTTCTGGTATTATTGAGATCCCTTTCAGTAAGCCAATTATTGTTGCTGTATTCTATCGCCCACCGAGCTCCCCAGTGCACTCCCTTTCTGACATAACCCAAATCTTAAGTAATTTGGTAGCTCAAAACCAAAAAAGTGAACTGCTGGTCCTCGGCGATTTTAATGTTGATTGGCTGAATCCTAAAAACAATAAACACTGCTCCCAGTTTAAGGCTTCCCAGTTAACACAATTAATCTCCTCCCCCACTTTCATTAATATGAAAAGCCTTAACCATACCTTGCTGGACTGGATTCTCTCCGCATGTCCTGATAGAATACAGGAGGCAGGCGTTCTCGCTAATAGCTTCAGTGATCACTGTCTAGTGTACTGTGTGCGCAAAATAAAGGCCACAAAATCTCCCCAAAAGGTAATAATTACCAGGTCCTTCAAGAAATTTAATCTTGAATCCTTCCTAAATGATCTCAAACGGCTCACGTGGTACAGGCTAAACCTAATCCCAGACCTGGACTTTGCAATTGAATACTTTCAGTCAGAGCTCCTGCAAGTCTAGAATGCCCATGTCCCGCTGCGTAAACTGCGAGTCAAAGGGGCACATCTCCTCTGGGTTACAGCTGACCTCACACACATGCACCAACTTAGAGATTCACTCTGGTCAAATTTCAAGAGTACTGGAACCATGAACGGTCACTGTGAATACCGAAAATGGCGGACTGCATGCACAAAGCAAACAAAAATGGCCAAAACCAAAACTTCAATGAAAATCTAAACAGTAACATATCAAACACGAGAAATTTTTGGAAAATCATAAATAACATACAATCACCACCTGTCCACTCCCAACCAGCTGCTGTCAAAGTAAACAACCAAACCTTGCAACACCCCCTAGATGTAGCAAATGCCTTTAATAACTATTTTGTTGGATGCGCCAACACCCTGATTGCTAAGGCTAGGGTCAGACTAACGCATTTTTCACGTTGTCCGTGAAAATGTGCGTTCGAAGAATGGACGTATTTTTTCACGGAATACGCAATAGCGGTCATACTATGCGCAGTTTCATCCGTGATTTTGTACGGATCATCAATAAAACACTTCTTGCATCTGGACGTTATGTTGGCCGGACATTAGCAGCGTCTGATGTCTCCAATTCACGCACACACACCGCTAGCGGACGCAGCGCACTCTGTACGTCAGTACTAGTGGTTTAACGTTCTCGAAAAAATGCGTTCATTTTCCACTTGCGTTGCGCGGCCGGACTTTTGTGCGACCGTACTTCATATATTGGCCGTCATTGCCCGGCATCTGCTGCTAGCACGGCCGTGATTAAGTGCGCCTGCACGCGCGTTCGCACTGCCTCAGTCTGACCCTAGCCTATGCTAGCAATTGAAACACATTCAGAAAGGCAGCACACAAGTCAGATCCTTCCAACTGTGCAAAAACCCTGTATCAAAAAGAAATTCAGTTTTAGACCGGTGCCTGTCAGTGCCATTACTAAACTTCTCTGTAACCAAAAAATGAAACACCAGTCAGGACCTGACCAAATCCCAGCAATGCTGCTGAAAATCAGTGCGCCGGCAATTGCAAAACCTGTTGCAACCCATATCAATGAATCACTAGCGACTGGATATATACCCAAACTCTGGAAGACTGCGAGAGTGGTACCTATCCATAAAAGTGGAGACAATACTTTGGTATCCAACTACCATCCAATATCATTGCTTCCTGTAAAGTCACAAATTCTGGAAAAATGTGTTTACACTCATTACGCGATTACTATCAGTATTTGAACTATTTAACCCCAGATCAATCCGGCTTCCATCCAAATCATTCAACTACAACTGCCCTTTTAAAAGTCTGCAATGATATCCAGGCTGGGATGGAACAAGGAAACCTAACTGGAGCATCTTCCTTGATTTTGCCAAGGCCTTTGACACAGTAGACCATGACATCTGATTACAAAAACTTAAAAACTCTGGTATTGGTGATCGCACGCTAACCTGATTTCAATCATATGTATCCGACCGATCACAATTTGTGTCCATTTCTGACAGCACTTCCCTCCCCCTCCCAGTCACATGTGGTGTACCCCAAGGCTCGATACTCGGCCCCCTGCTATTCACAAGATTCATAAATGATCTGCCCAATCAGGGGCGGATCCAGGGGGGGCAATTGCCCCTCCCCCCGAGAAAATATCACCCACCCAGCCAGCGCCAGAAGAAGCTTCAATTAGTTCTCTATGCTCGCTGGGCAAGTTGTGCCGTAATCCGGCTATTTCCCCTCCTTTGATCAGCACCCGCAGTATCACAGTGCTGCCTCTGCTGATTGGCTGGCAGTAGGAGAAATGCTCCTCCTCCCTTGTCTCCAGTTCTCAGCTCTCTGTTCTGACAAGTTGAACAGATTCCTGTGGTTGGCCTGCCTTCCACTTACATGAGGTCAAATGTCTTTTTTTTTTCTTTCTTTCATTCAGGGTTAGCAGGGAGGCTTGAGTCGGGTCCTGACTTCTGCACCATCAGAAGGCTGGTTTACAATGCCCATAAATCAAACTCCTGTAATAAGGGCTGTCCTGAGCTCAGCCCAGCAAGAGATAAGGGGACATATTTCCATCCCTCTTCAGTTTGAATTGAGCTGTTGTAGTATTGTGCTCTGCTGCAACCCACTGGCAGCTCCTTGCGCTGGCCATGCTGAATAGAGGGAGAGTGGGTGCATGCCACGCTCTGTCTGCCCATGCCATTGGTACCCATAGAGGTGGGCAAGAGAGTGTCCTCAACACCATCATGAGCACATTAAGCTCTGCACAAGGGTAGGGGGTTATTGGTCTATGCAGAGGAGGGTTGGCGACTATGTGTGTGTTTTGAGCACTTTGAGCAGAGGTTTGTGTCTTTTAAAGGATTGTCTCTGGGTCTGTGTGTCTTCAATGGGTTGATAAGGGTCTGGGTGCGAGCACTGTGGGATAGTCCGCTTCTGTATGTGTTTACGGTGTGGTGTTGGTTAGGGTCTGTTTTAAAGGTGATGAAATACTACTGGAAAACGGTTGCGAGTAGGGCTGCAACAATTATTTTCATATTGAAGTTATCTGAATATTATTTTGAATTTAATATGGTCATCGGATAATATATAAAATTGTTTCCCCACGGTCATTTCCTCCTCTTCCCATTCAGCCCTCATGCAACCCACCACTTCACTTACCCTATTCACCCTCACCTAATGGGTCACACCCCTCTCCTCTTAGATTGTAAGCTCTCAAGCAGGGTGACTTGAAACGCCCTGTTCATTTAAATTAAACCCAGTTTAGTAGACTGAGCAGAGCTTAATAAAAAGAGTATTTATTAATACTCACACCCATTGAAAAACAGATGACAATTTTTCGTTTAAATAAAATATTGTTAGTTCTGAAAGCAACACCTTATTTTCTGTCAGTGCCCCTCCCGAGACTAGGCTCTGGATCCGCCCCTGTGTCCAATGTCTGCAAAGCCTCAACTGTACACATGTACGCAGACGACACTGTAACCTATACCAGCAAACCAAATCTCCCACAGCTGGAAGCCGTGCTGCAAGAACAATTCACAGAGGGGGAAAAGTGGATCAAAGATAACAAACTTTTTCTAAATGCTGACAAAACTGCAATTTGTGTCGTTTAGGTTTTGTTCCAAAGAGCATTGTAACAAACGCCCCATCTATGTGTCAGGACAGGATCAAATGGCACGCTGACCCCAGTCACTTCTCTCAAATATCTAGGTATGTGGTTAGACCCAAACTATCCTTTGGCCCCACATCGAAAAACTCATCTAAACTTTACCCCAAACTAGGTGCCCTGCACAGAAACAAATCCTGCCTGAGCCCCGCGGTAAGAAAGCAGATTGTACAACAAATGCTTATGCCGGCTATTGAATACGGAGATGTAGTGTATGCAGCCGCCCCACAAACACACCTTCAGAAACTTACTACATTGTATAACTCATTTTGTCGCTTTCCGCTACAATGAAACTACATGACACACCATTGTGACATGTTAAAAGAGCTAAACTGGCCATCGCTGGAATCTAGAAGCACTCTTCAACTTTCCAACCTGGTGTTTAAGAGCTTTTCTGGGAAGCTGCCACCCTACCTGAATAGGCTGCTTCCCCCAGCAGTTCCCTCATCCTATAACCTCCGATCCAGGACCCGCACCTTACTTGCAATACCACAATACAAAAAGAAAATGTCTCGATCCTCATTTTCCTACAGAGCACCGCAAATATGGAATAACCTCCCAGACGCCATCAAATCTTCCCCCAGTCTAAAGTCCCTTAAGAGCTCCCTATTAACATACCTCAATACGAAATGCACCTGTAAACATGTAACATAGTGACTATATTCATAATTTCCTCGGTCTTTTATCCGGTTTTCCCTGATCGTCCTCTTCTGTGTCCGGTGCGGTGCCTCCGGTCCTATGAGTCGCGCACGTCTGACTTCAGGCAGGGTGTTGTATCCACTTTGTTTCTCTCATTTCAATCCCTGCATGCCCCAGTTTCATCACCGACTCTGGCATGCTGGGTGCGATGGTTATTGTCTGAGTTTAGCTGGTGTGGATCCCTCCGGTTTTGGGGCGCACTCAGTGCGCAGTGCCATGGTTTCTTCCGCTTAGGCGGCTGGTTGTCGTTTGGAGGATATCATGTTGTCAGCAGACTGGTCCAGGGAATCGATAGCACATCTGTTTTATGTTCGTCCGCTGCCTCACTGGACGTCCACAGTTATAGATCAGCTTTAAACTAGCAAATACTCGCCTCCGAGTCCTGTATTGCAATTACTAAATCTTCCTATTTCATAAAGGAAAGTTTGAATTTTATGAAGGACTCGGAGGCGAGTATTTCCCTCCCTCGACCTCCCTTCTGTATACTGTGACTGACTGTTCATAATAAAGATATTTCATATTGTTTACCGACTCTTTCACCCTGTGTTATTGCTATAACAATCTAAAGCTGGCGATGTTATTGTTGCGCTTGCGCCGTTTTCCATTTTCCTGATTAAAGAATTTTACTACCTGATTCCACACACTGTGCTCTTTAATTCAATGTGATTTTGCACCTAATTGCGGTTTGGTTTCTAATAACGGCACCGTGTTTCTGTTTTACCCCAGCCTCGTGAGTGCTCCTTCCCACCGTTTGGTTGAATCTCGGATTCCTCCTCGACTTCCTCTGACGGCATGAGAAGTCTTCGTTTTCCCTGTTGGAAAGTTTTGTTGATCTCGACCTTGCTACACGCAAAAAAGAGGAGGAGCCTATTTCGGGAAGGGACAATGTGCACTGCACAGGGGGAACTGTTGGGACACGGTATAATCTCTGTTGTGGGGAAGACCATTTTTTTCTTATATATTTAACATGTTAAATACCTTTAATGCTGCGGAGAGGAATAAAGAAAGAAATGCAAATACTCGCCTCCGAGTCCTTCTTAAAATTCAAACTTTCCGTTATGAAATAAGAAAATTTAGTAATTATGCAAGAATGTCATTGTCTGTTACGATCTGCTGATCAGATTAGCCTTCCAGTAAACCTGCTCTAAGAAAGGCAAATATCTGATTAACAGCTCTTCAAACATAATCTTCATTGTCAGACAAACACTGCCTGTTTCAAACTGTAATCTGTGTGTTAATCGCCATGGTCTTAATCCGTTTAGAAAGTTTAAGTAATGTTCTCACTGTCTGTCCCTAATCTAATTATTTTTCACCTTCCAAAAAGCAAACATTGTCCAATTATCTGTTTCAGTGTAATTAGGTCCCCCAACAGTTTCTATGGGGGGGTTTGTGTATGTGAATGACCCATGTGTGACCCTATAAATGTATGGGTGTGTGTCCCTGATTAAACCAGTTCTATTCTGACCCTACTTGAAGTCACGGCTCATGATTTGGGGTAGCAGCTCTCTTCTGCTCGCTGTGCCAACGAAAGGCTCCAGGTCTACAGCTTCGGCTTATTTCTGGGGGTGCTATCCTGGCTCTCTGCGTGTACCCGTATTCAAGCTGCGGCTAAAGACTGGAGAAAGACACAAGGAGAACCTGGGGGTCTATAGAGGAAGCGGCATTGGCAGATGTGACCCTGTCAGGGCACGGAGATCTGTCACACCAGCATCACCCCTCACCGCACCGTGCCAGCATCACCCCTATCGTGTTAGCATCACCCCCAATCCCACCGTGCTAGCATCAACCCACCATCACCCCCTATCGTGTTAGCATCACCTCCCACCATCACTCCCTCAACCCCACTAGGCCAGCATCATCCCAATACCATAGTGCCAGCACAAATGCTCACTGTCAGTGCCAGCACCACTCCCACCGCGTCAGAATCACCCCAATCCCACACAGCGCCACCATCACCCCCAATCCCACACAGCGCCACCATCACCCCAATCTCACACCGCGCCACCATCAAACCAAACCCACACAGCACCACCCCAATCCCACAGAGCACTAACCCCACCGCGTCAGAATCACCCCAATCCCACACAGCGCAGCATCACCCCAATCCCACACAGCGCAGCATCACCCCAATCCCACACAGCGCCACCATCACCCCAATCCCACACAGCGCCACCATCACCCCAATCCCACACAGCGCCACCATCACCCCAATCCCACACAGCGCCACCATCACCCCAATCCCACACGGCGCCACCATCACCCCAATCCCACACGGCGCCTTCAACACCCCAATCCCACACGGCGCCACCATCACCCCAATCCCACACGGCGCCACCATCATCCCAATCCCACACAGCGCCACCATCACCCCAATCCCACACAGCGCCACCATCACCCCAATCCCACACAGCACCACCATCACCCCAATCCCACACAGCGCCACCATCACCCCAATCCCACACGCGCGCCACCATCACCCCAATCCCACACGGCGCCACCATCACCCCCAATCCCACACGCGCCACCATCACCCCAATCCCACACGGCGCCACCATCACCCCAATCCCACACGGCGCCTCCATCACCCCAATCCCACACGGCGCCACCATCACCCCAATCCCACACGGCGCCACCATCACCCCAATCCCACACGGCGCCACCATCACCCCAATCCCACACGGCGCCACCATCACCCCAATCCCACACAGCGCCACCATCACCCCAATCCCACACAGCGCCACCATCACCCCAATCCCACACAGCGCCACCATCACCCCAATCCCACACAGCGCCAACACCATCCCAATCCCACACAGCACCATCCCAATCCCACACAGCACCATCCCAATCCCACACAGCACCACCCCAATCCCACACAGCACCACCCCAATCCCACACAGCACCACCCCAATCCCACACAGCACCACCCCAATCCCACACAGCACCACCTCAATCCCACACAGCACCACCTCAATCCCACACAGCACCACCTCAATCCCACACAGCACCACCATCACCCCAATCCCACAGAGCACCACCCTAATCCCACATAGCGCAGCATCACCCCATCCCAAACAGCGCCAGCATCACCCCAATCCCACACAGCACCACCCCAATCCCACACAGCACCACCCCAATCCCACACAGCACCACCCCAATCCCACACAGCGCAGCATCACCCCATCCCAAACAGCGCCAGCATCACCCCAATTCCACACAGCCATGAATAGATGGAAGGTGCTCCTGTAAATTACTCACGTTGGCTCTCACTCCGTCCTGCGCGTCGGGAACCCTCGGCATAGCGTCATACAAAGAGGAAACATACGTGATGATGGATTTCTCGTCAGGTTGTGGCACATCCACATCTACAGGAAGAAACACAGCATTAAATCCCGTGGGTCACATCCCACCCCACGAGGGTTACATCCCACCGAGGGTCACATCCCACCGAGGGTAAAGTCACATCCCACCGAGGGTAACGTCACATCCCACCCAGGGACACGTCACATCCCACCCAGGGACACGTCACATCCCACCGAGGGTAACGTCACATCCCACCCAGGGACACGTCACATCCCACCCAGGGACACGTCACATCCCACCCAGGGACACGTCACATCCCACCCAGGGACACGTCACATCCCACCGAGGGTAACGTCACATCCCACCCAGGGACACGCTGAGGGTAACGTCACATCCCACCCAGGGACACGTCACATCCCACCCAGGGACACGTCACATCCCACCCAGGGACACGTCACATCCCACCCAGGGACACGTCACATCCCACCCAGGGACACGTCACATCCCACCGAGGGACACGTCACATCCCACCGAGGGTAACGTCACATCCCACCCAGGGACACGCTGAGGGTAACGTCACATCCCACCCAGGGACACGTCACATCCCACCCAGGGACACGTCACATCCCACCCAGGGACACGTCACATACCACCCAGGGACACGTCACATACCACCCAGGGACACGTCACATACCACCCAGGGACACGTCACATACCACCCAGGGACACGTCACATACCACCCGGGGACACGTCACATACCACCCGGGGACACGTCACATACCACCCGGGGACACGTCACATACCACCCGGGGACACGTCACATACCACCCAGGGTAACGTCACATCCCACCGACGGTAACGTCACATCCCGTCCCACCGAGGGTCACATCCCACCGACGGTAACGTCACATCCCACCGAGGGTAACGTCACATCCCGTCCCACCGAGGGTCACGTCCCATGAGGGTCACGTCACATCCCACCGAGGGTCACGTCCCATTCCACCCCACCGAGGGTCACGTCCCATTCCACCCCACCGAGGGTCACGTCCCATTCCACCCCACCGAGGGTCACGTCCCATTCCACCCCACCGAGGGTCACGTCCCACCGAGGGTCACGTCCCACCGAGGGTCACGTCCCACCGAGGGTCACGTCCCACCGAGGGTCACGTCCCACCGAGGGTCTGAGATCAGCTGTCATATAGGAGCCAAGCCCGGTTAACGCTGCAGGGAGCAGTCATATAGGAGCCAGGCACGGGTAACGCTGCAGGGAGCCATCATATAGGAGCCAGGCCTGAGTAACGCTACAGCGTGCCATCATATAGGAGCCAGGTCTGGGTGACGCTGCAGCGAGCTGTCACACAGGTTGTATATAGGAGCCAGGCCCGGGTCATGCTGCATGGAGCCATCATATAGGAGCTAGGCCCAGGTCATGCTGTGGCGAGCCCTCATAGGAGCCAGGCCCGGGTAACGCTGCAATGAGCCCTCATATAAGAGTCAGGCCCAGGTCATGCTGTGGCGAGCCCTCATAGGAGCCAGGCCCGGGTAACGCTGCATTGAGCACTCATATAGGAGCCAGGCCCGGGTCATGTTGCGGCGAGCCCTCATATAGGAGCCAGGCCCGGGTCATACTGCGGCGAGCCCTCATATAGAAGCCAGGCCCAGGTAACGCTGCAGGGAGCCATCATATAGGAGCCAGGCACAGGTAACGCTGCAGGGAGCCATCATATAGGAGCCAGGCCCAGGTAACACTGCAGGGAGCCATCATATAGGAGCCAGGCCCAGGTAACGCTGCAGGGAGCCATCATATAGGATCCAGGCCCAGGAAACACTGCAGGGAGCCATCATATAGGAGCCAGGCCCAGGTAACGCTGCAGGGAGCCATCATATAGGAGCCAGGCACAGGTAACGCGGCAGGGAGCCATCATATAGGAGCCAGGCCCAGGTAACGCTGCAGGGAGCCATCATATAGGAGCCAGGCATGGGTAACGCTGCAGGGAGCCATCATATAGGAGCCAGGCATGGAAAAACGCTGCAGGGAGCCATCATATAGGAGCCAGGCACTGATAACGCTGCAGGGAGCCATCATATAGGAGCCAGGCACTGATAACGCTGCAGGGAGCCATCATATAGGAGCCAGGCACGGGTAACGCTGCAGGGAGCCATCATATAGGAGCCAGGCACAGGTAACGCTGCAGGGAGCCATCTCACAGGCCGTGCCATTCAGATACTGAGCGGGGCACTCACCCTCTGGGTCCAGTAGCCGGGTGACTCCCAGCTCCCGCTCGGCCACGCTGAAGGCCTGATCCAGATTCTCCAGGTTGTTCTGACGATACACTCGGTTCATGTCGATGAGCATCGGTCTGCGGAGAGAAACGGTCAGGGGGTCAGAAAGGAGAAATAAAACCCAGGAGCTGACACTCTACCTGTAAATGCCAAGCGAGACGGGCACAAAACGTAGAAACAGGTGGCACAAACCCCAGGGTGAATCATAAACATGTGCCAACACAAATCAGCAGAGGGCAACTCCCAGCACACGTATCCAGAGGATGATCCGGGCGCTCACACCAGCTTCGACCAGAGTCGAAACGTTGTCTTTGTTTATTATAAACGCAATAACTTTATCGTGAACACGAGCCAGAGCGCCCCCATTGCCATCTGAGTGGGCACAATGTAAAGACAGTCACCCACGCTCATTAATCTGCCTCCTGATTATAGCATGTGTCTATCCTACATGTACCATAACGAGCAGAGGATCCCACGGGGCACCGCGCTGACAGAGGATCCCACGGGGCACCGCGCTGACAGAGGATCCCACGGGGCACCGCGCTGACAGAGGATCCCACGGGGCACCGCGCTGACAGAGGATCCCACGGGGCACCGCGCTGACAGAGGATCCCACGGGGCACCGCGCTGACAGAGGATCCCACAGGGCACCGCGCTGACAGAGGATCCCACGGGGCACCGCGCTGACAGAGGATCCCACGGGGCACCGCGCTGACAGAGGATCCCACGGGGCACCGCGCTGACAGAGGATCCCATGGGGCACCACACTGGCAGAGGATCCCGCAGGGCACCACACTGGCAGAGGATCCCGCAGGGCACCACACTGGCAGAGGCTTCATCCATTATATAGGCACCAACCCTTCCCGCGTGTTCACAAGGGGGACAGGCAGGGGGACAGACGAGACATACTGGCAGGCAGGGGGACAGACATACTGGCAGGCAGGGGGACAGACATACTGGCAGGCAGGGGGACAGACCTACTGGCAGCAGGGGGACAGACGAGACCTACTGGCAGGCAGGGGGACAGACGAGACCTACTGGCAGGCAGGGGGACAGACGAGACTACTGGCAGGCAGGGGGACAGACGAGACCTACTGGCAGGCAGGGGGACAGACATACTGGCAGGCAGGGGGACAGACCTACTGGCAGGCAGGGGGACAGACGAGACCTACTGGCAGGCAGGGGGACAGACGAGACCTACTGGCAGGCAGGGGGACAGACGAGACCTACTGGCAGGCAGGGGGACAGACGAGACCTACTGGCAGGCAGGGGGACAGACATACTGGCAGGCAGGGGGACAGACATACTGGCAGGCAGGGGGACAGAAATACTGGCAGGCAGGGGGACAGAAAAACTGACAGCAGGGCAGACGCACTGACAGCAGGGCAGACGCACTGACAGCAGGGCAGACATACAAGGCTAGAGGTAGCACAGCCTACATTTCTTTGAGCTGCAGCTCGGAGCGGATGGAGTACACGGATCCCAGGTAGGTGCTGCCGCGCTTGCCGTTGGTCTGCGGTGCCAGGTTATCCGTCTCCTGGGATTGATCCGGGGGGGAGTAGAAGCCGTTCTCTGACGGCAGATCATCACACAGCATCAACACCTTGTCCACAGCCGGCCGGCGTGGGGAAGACGAGAGTCGGGAAGGTGACCTCTGGTGCTTCTCCCGCCGCGCAGGCTGGCGTGGCCGCCGTGGCCCGTTCTGATACATGATGTCTTGGGATCCTCAGGTCTCTGCGTTTGCCCGCGTGTCCCTTTAAAAGGCTCCTGCGCGGGTCCAAACCATGCAATATGGGTGTTAGCGCTGGCTGCTCGCCATCACCCTCTGCTCGGCTTCTCTTACGCGGCTCCTGGCCGCTCTCCCCCCTCCTCAGGAGATCCAGTTACATGATCCGGCACGGCCTTCACCAGGTTCCTACGTGTCCCATGTGGTATCCAGGTAACTTAACACCAAGCGGCTTCCCAGAAAAACTGCGTCTCCCAATATCCGTGTCCTATAGAAAAGGCCGACAGGAGCCCTGACCGAACCGCGGAGCAAGAAGAGACCCCGAGAGCCAGCGACAACCTCCCCTCCACCGGAGACGCGTCTCTCTGCTACAGGTGGGGTGTGTACGGGAGACGCAGCTCTGGATTTTGGGCGTGCCGGCTCTGCCATGCTAATACATGTTACAGTGCGCTCCAAAAAAATGAAAGAGGGAGAGACGCACAACATGTCGCCTCGGGCTACCGACACGCAGCGCAGAGTGTGTCTCCACCCCACCTGATCCCATCGCCTGGAGTACTCATCTCAACCTACACGTGAGCAGGCCACCAGCAGAGCATCCACCATCACCGGCCAGAGGGGCCAGCAGCAGAGCATCCACCATCACCGGCCAAAGGGGCCAGCAGCAGAGCATCCACCATCACCGGCCAAAGGGGCCACCAGCAGAGCATCTACCATCACCGGCCAAAGGGGCCACCAGCAGAGCATCTACCATCACCGGCCAAAGGGGCCACCAGCAGAGCATCCTCCTTCACTGGCCAAAGGGGCCCCAGCAGAGCATCCTTCTTCACTGGCCAAAGGGCCCCCAGCAGAGTATCCTCCTTCACTGGTCAAAGGGCCACCAGCAGAGCATCCTCCTTCACTGGCCAAAGGGCCCCCAGCAGAGTATCCTCCTTCACTGGTCAAAGGGCCACCAGCAGAGCATCCTTCTTCACTGGCCAAAGGGGCCCCAGCAGAGTATCCTCCTTCACTGGTCAAAGGGCCCACCAACATGGCTTCCACTAGCATGACATCCACCATCACCGGGCCAAAAGGGCCACCAGCACGGCATACATCATTACCACATACACCATACGTCATCCAACATCACCGGCTAAAGGCAACACCAGCACAACATCCACCGTCAACAAAGAGGCCGCCAGCAGAGCATCCATTATCAAGGTTGCATTAACATTTCACAACCTGCCAAAAAGGACCAGGGAGACGACATGCACTGACCAAAGGGACCAACAGGATGGAATCCTCCTCCAAAAGAGCAGCCAAATGGGCCACAATGGTGACATCTACCACCAGTGACAACTGAAGAGTCCACCAGGACCACGTCCAGGACAAGTTGAAGAGGCCACCAGGACCACATTCACCAGCGGACAGATACAGTCTAAGTTGTCCATCAGGATGGAATTCACCGTTATTTTAGCAGAAACCAGAACAGCCAACAATCCCGAGCCACGGAGACGGAAACCACCAACAGGACAAGTATCGGATCTGGCAGAGGAGGACACAGACTGCCTGGTGATTCTGAGCCATCCCGGCCGGTCTCACCGCTTATTTATAGCACACCGTCCAGTCACATCCAGGTCCATAAAGAATCCAGGATAAAGGAGTAGGTCCAGGCTACGCAGCCGGGTCCGGTTTTTGGGGGAATAAGTGAATAATTGGGACCCGAGGTTTACCCTTCCACACCGGTCCTCATTAATGGAGGGGAAGCGGTGCCAGGGCCGATACCTAGCAGATTCCAAGGACAGATCCCCAGGTGTCACAGATCCCCAAGAGTCACAGATCACCCAGTGTCACAGATCACCCAGTGTCACAGATCCCCCAGTGTCACAGATCACCCAGTGTCACAGATCCCCAAGAGTCACAGATCCCCCAGTGTCACAGATCCCCCAGTGTCACAGATCCCCCAGTGTCACAGATCCCCCAGGGATATTTCGTGGCATCAGTAACACATCGGACGCGTTAATCTGGATAATCTGACATGTCAGACGAGAGGCCGGTATGAGGCTGCCCGGTCCTGCCTGTACAATGCACACCGCGCCAGGGACCCGGGTACTCTGCACCACTATACAAAACCTTCCATCCCACCCATCTGACAAACACACTGACGACACGCCAAGAATGTATGAGACACGTCTGTAACACGGCAGCGCCCGCAACAATACGAGAGCAGAATGGGACTTGTCTGGGTGCCTCGTAAATCACCTCATCAGACGCGGCTAGGCTGGCGGGTACCTCGGGCCATGGAGAAAAGAACGTCACCTCCAGCAGCCAAACACAAGCACCAATACCAATAGGTCCCGCTGGAGGAGACAAGGCGCATGCATAGGATGTAGCGCACATTGTGAACCCAGCAGAAGACATTGACGAGAAACTGCGGCCTAGTAACGAGTCTTCTTCATGATCTCTGCCCTGATGGTCTGCCGTGGATCTTCCACTGGGTGGGGATGGTTGATGGCACCAGGGACACGGACAGGGAGAACCTCAGGCTTGCCCAGGCCCTATAGTTCCATATATTAACCCTTCAGTGTAGTGCGTCCTCTGTGACAGCACTTTACGGGGTGAAGGCAAAATAATGAATCATCCGCCATAAACCAGGAAAAGACGTCCGGCGCGGGATTTAGCGTAAGCCCCCGTCTTTCTCGGAGACGCCTGTGTGAGATGATAGGGGAACATACTGCGTGCACGGCTTTGATTTTCCTCGCTGCGCTCCGGATGCACGGATCAGCGTGTAAGGCGTGTCGGCGTCACGCGGTAACAACGCGCCGCATACTTACATGTTTATGGACTCCACATAAAGAGAGTTCTGTGCGGAGCGGCGGAGCCAAACACACAGAATTGTTTCAGCTCTCACATTGTTTTTGGCAAAAAGAGGAAATCGTGTTCCAGCCTGATTTAATAATGTTACATCTGCAAGCCAAAGCTCTGCCAGGCGCTCCGTATGCAGTGCAAAGCTCTGCCAGGCGCTCCGTATGCAGTGCAATGCTCTGCCAGGAGCTCCATATGCCTATGACGCCCTACCCTCTGCCGGGGGGCTTCCTATGACGCCCTACCCTCTGCCGGGGGGCTTCCTATGACGCCCTACCCTCTGCCGGGGGGCTTCCTATGACGCCCTACCCTCTGCCGGGGGGCTTCCTATGACGCCCTACCCTCTGCCGGGGGGCTTCCTATGACGCCCTACCTCTGCCGGGGGGCTTCCTATGACGCCCTACCCTCTGCCGGGGGGCTTCCTATGACGCCCTACTACCCTCTGCCGGGGGGCTTCCTATGACGCCCTACCCTCTGCCGGGGGGCTTCCTATGACGCCCTACCCTCTGCCGGGGGCTTCCTATGACGCCCTACCCTCTGCCGGGGGGCTTCCTATGACGCCCTACCCTCTGCCGGGGGGCTTCCTATGACGCCCTACCCTCTGCCGGGGGGCTTCCTATGACGCCCTACCCTCTGCCGGGGGGCTTCCTATGACGCCCTACCCTCTGCCGGGGGGCTTCCTATGACGCCCTACCCTCTGCCGGGGGGCTTCCTATGACGCCCTACCCTCTGCCGGGGGGCTTCCTATGACGCCCTACCCTCTGCCGGGGGGCTTCCTATGACCCGCTACGCTCTGCCGGGGGCTTCCCATGACCCGCTACGCTCTGCCGGGGGCTTCCCATGACCCGCTACGCTCTGCCGGGGGCTTCCCATGACCCGCTACGCTCTGCCGGGGGCTTCCCATGACCCGCTACGCTCTGCCGGGGGCTTCCCATGACCCGCTATGCTCTGCCGGGGGCTTCCCATGACCCGCTATGCTCTGCCGGGGGCTTCCCATGACCCGCTATGCTCTGCCGGGGGCTTCCCATGACCCGCTATGCTCTGCCGGGGGCTTCCCATGACCCGCTATGCTCTGCCGGGGGCTTCCATGACCCGCTATGCTCTGCCGGGGGCTTCCCATGACCCGCTATGCTCTGCCGGGGGCTTCCCATGACCCGCTATGCTCTGCCGGGGGCTTCCCATGACCCGCTATGCTCTGCCGGGGGCTTCCCATGACCCGCTATGCTCTGCCGGGGGCTTCCCATGACCCGCTATGCCTCTGCCGGGGGCTTCCCATGACCCGCTATGCTCTGCCGGGGGCTTCCCATGACCCGCTATGCTCTGCCGGGGGCTTCCCATGACCCGCTATGCTCTGCCGGGGGCTTCCTATGACCCGCTATGCTCTGCCGGGGGCTTCCTATGACCCGCTATGCTCTGCCGGGGGCTTCCTATGACCCGCTATGCTCTGCCGGGGGCTTCCTATGACCCGCTATGCTCTGCCGGGGGCTTCCTATGACGCGCTATGCTCTGCCGGGGGCTTCCTATGACGCGCTATGCTCTGCCGGGGGCTTCCTATGACACGCTATGCTCTGCCGGGGGCTGCCTATGACACGCTATGCTCTGCCGGGGGCTTCCTATGACGCGGGACTCTTTAAAGACATACAGCTGCCTGGCAGTATGCGTCAGCACGTGAATGTCGCCGGGTAGCGCGTGAATGCTGCATACTGACGGGCAGTGCATGAATGCCGCATACTGACGGGCAGCGCATGAATGCCGCATACTGACGGGCAGCGCGTGAATGCCGCATACTGACGGGCAGCGCGTGAATGCCGCATACTGACGGGCAGCGCGTGAATGCCGCATACTGACGGGCAGCGCGTGAATGCCGCATACTGACGGGCAGCGCGTGAATGCCGCATACTGACGGGGAGCGCGTGAATGCCGCATACTGACGGGGAGCGCGTGAATGCCGCATACTGACGGGGAGCGCGTGAATGCCACATACTGACAGGCAGAGCGTGAATGCCACATACTGACGGGCGGCGCGTGAATGCCGCATACTGACCGGGATTGTGTGAAAGCCGCATACTGACGGGAAGCACGTGAATGCCGCATACTGACGGGCGGCACGTGAATGCCGCATACTGACGGGCGGCACGTGAATGCCGCATACTGACGGGCGGCACGTGAATGCCGCATACTGACGGGCGGCGCGTGAATGCCGCATACTGACGGGCGGCGTGCCGCATACTGACGGGCGGCGCGTGAATGCCGCATACTGACGGGCGGCGCGTGAATGCCGCATACTGACGGGCGGCGCGTGAATGCCGCATACTGACGGGCGGCGCGTGAATGCCGCATACTGACGGGGAGCGCGTGAATGCCGCATACTGACGGGCGGCGCGTGAATGCCGCATACTGACAGGCAGCGTGTGAATGCCGCATACTGACGGGCAGCGCGTGATTGCCGCATATTGACGGGCAGCGCGTGAATGCCGCATACTGACGGGGAGCGCTTGAATGCCGCATACTGACGGGGAGCGCGTGAATGCCGCATACTGACGGGGAGCGCGTGAATGCCGCATACTGACAGGCAGCGTGTGAATGCCGCATACTGACGGGCAGCGTGTGAATGCTGCATACTGACAGGCAGCGTGTGAATGCCGCATACTGACAGGCAGCGTGTGAATGCCGCATACTGACAGGCAGCGTGTGAATGCCGCATACTGACAGGCAGCGTGTGAATGCCGCATACTGACAGGCAGCGTGTGAATGCCGCATACTGACAGGCAGCGTGTGAATGCCGCATACTGACAGGCAGCGTGTTAATGCTGCATACTGATGGGCAGCGTGTGAATGCCGCATACTGACGGGCAGCGTGTGAATGCCGCATACTGACAGGCAGCGTGTGAATGCCGCATACTGACGGGGAGCGTGTGAATGCTGCATACTGATGGGCAGCGTGTGAATGCCGCATACTGACAGGCAGCGTGTGAATGCCGCATACTGAAGGGCAGCGCTTGTAAAACAAAACCACAGAAAGCAGGAATCATAACAGCCAAGCGGCAGGGTATTTCACCATGTGCTGCACGTGGAGCTCGCTCTGCGTGCCAGGGCAGTTATTTGGCGCAGAGCAGGATGTGCAGAGATGCTCTGCAGTCTCTGTTAAGCTCTGGGGTGGGGTGGACACTCCCACCATCGCCCTTTTTGAAGAGGATTCTCGTTCCAACAAGTTGCTCGAGTAAAACGAAAGGAATTTGCTCAATCTGTGGCTTCCCCCGGGTGCCAAATTCCTCACCCGCGAGGGGAGGGGCCAAAACAGCCAGGCAACCAATGGGACACAGCTCCCTGGGGCACACTAAGCACAGAAACAAAAATGGTGTTATGGACTAAATAGGACAACTTTTCACCCAGAATCACTGACACGAGTGTCTCCCGATTTGCCCCGCGTCAGACTCACACCGACCCGAGCATCTCCCATCCGCCCCGCGTCACCCAGACTCACACTGACCCCGAGCATCTCCCACCCGCCCCGCGTCACCCAGACTCACACTGACCCAGAGCATCTCCCACCCGCCCCGCGTCACCCAGACTCACACTGACCGAGCATCTCCCACCCGCCCCGAGTCACCCAGACTCACTGACCCGAGCATCTCCCGCCTGCCTTGCGTCACCCAGACTCACACTGACCCCGAGCAACTACCGCCTGCCCCGCATCACCCAGACTCACACTGACCCGAGCGTCTCCCAATCACCCAGCGTCACCCAGACTCACACTGACCCAGAGCATCTACCGCCTGCCCCGCGTCACCCAGACTCACACTGACCCGAGCGTCTCCCAATCACCCAGCGTCACCCAGACTCACACTGACCCGAGCATCTCCCGCCTGCCTTGCGTCACCCAGACTCACACTGACCCCGAGCATCTACCGCCTGCCCCGCGTCACCCAGACTCACACTGACCCCGAGCATCTCCCACCCGCCCCGAGTCACCCAGACTCACTGACCCGAGCATCTCCCGCCTGCCTTGCGTCACCCAGACTCGCACTGACCCCGAGCATCTACCGCCTGCCCCGCGTCACCCAGACTCACACTGACCCGAGCGTCTCCCAAATCACCCAGCGTCACCCAGACTCACACTGACCCAGAGCATCTACCACCTGCCCCACGTCACCCAGACTCACACTGACCCGAGCGTCTCCCAATCACCCAGCGTCACCCAGACTCTCACTGACCCCGAGCATCTCCCACCCTGCATGGCACATGTATCTGAGGGTCTCCCACCCGCCCTGCGTGGCACATGTTCACATGGATCTGAGGGTCGCCCGCCCTGCGTGGCACATGTTCACATGGATCTGAGGGTCTCCCGCCCGCCCTGCGTGGCACATGTTCACATGGATCTGAGGGTCTCCTGCCCACCCTGCGCATTTTATGGGGTCTGAGGATGTGGTACACGGCACATTATTGCCAGCGTTCTGGTGACTGTCAGAAGATGAGCTCCAGAGACCTCCTCACTCACTTGTGTCTGTGGATGATGGCGTTGAAGAGGCGCCCGTCTCGCCAGCTGCTGGTGAAGTTGTCGCAGCGCAGGCCCTGGTAGCCCTCCGTGGTGCGCTGGGACCACAGCAGCAGTTTCTCCTTTGCCGTCATGTCCTCGGATTGCCCGGTGACCTGGATGTCGGAAATCTGCAGGAGACACAGAGACATTCAGGCTCCGGGTTAACCCCGGCCTCGAAGAGGGAATAAATCCATAAATAAATGGGGGTTCAGGCATGTTAATCGCAGGTCAGAGGTCACCCCCCCCATGCAGTAATTGAGGACGCGAGGTGGCAGGATCGGTTCCTTTGGAGAGGGGACAGAGGAGCGTGACACGGGGGCTCCGGAGGCTGACGCACAGTGTGTGCACCCCCCCAACCCCACTAGGTTGGGCCTGGACAGACGCACAGACAGACCAGATACACAAGGGGTTATTCACCAACCTCCGAATTGGCCCAGAATAGCACCAAATGGTGAATTTCACCGTTTCTGCGATTTGGGGTTAATTCACCAGATACAGGCGAAATGATGATGAAATGCGGTGCATTCGGCAGCACTGAAATTATCCCATAGACGACCATCGTGTGTCCTATTCACAGAACCTGAATTGCAGCGAAACGCTCTGATTTTCGGTATTTCATGGACTGGTTTAAACCGGTTGATCCCGCCGGATTCAATGCAATATCCTTTTATTCATTATTTTTATGTGATTGTTTTTCGGTGCTGGACTTTGTGATGCAGTGCCCGCATTGCCTCCCCCGGGGGCCGCTCTGAGATCTGTACCGGCACTTTTTAAATATATATATATATATTGTTTTATATAATTCTTTATTTTTCAAAGACCCTTCGATATTGTTTTTAGCATCCAGGGGACGCGCAGCCAGGATCTAGAACATTCTCAGAGCTACGGTGCAAACAGCCGCCAAAACGTAGAACTGAGCCGGAAGGCAGCTTTTATTGTGACGACGGTTCAATCCTCTGGACTTTTAAACATTTTGTATTTTTCTTTTTAGACAACATTTTTGTTTACTTTTTAAAAGCGTTTTTTTATTTTGTAACAGACCTTTTTATTGATTTAACCCTCAATTAGGAGGAAAGGAGACCCCCCCGTGGTGTAATCAGGGCCGGCGCTGCCGCTAGGCGCCCACTTACAGCGCAGCACCGCCTAGGGCGCAGCCGAGACCAACAGTAGCTCACACATGGGTATGATGTGACGGGTCTCTCCGCCTGCCGCTGTCACACCGTTCTATCAAGCTGCGCGCTTGCTCTGGCCTTGCGCTTGCTCCCCGCTTCCCTCACTCTCTATTGGACAGCCACCGCGAGCGGTCTTCCATGATCAAGCTGCGCCCAGAGGCCAGAGCAAGCGCGCAGTGTGATAGATCAGCGTGACAGCGGCCGGCGGAGAGACCCATCACATCATACCCAGCCATGTGTGAGCTACTGGGGGCAGTATATGCCCATGTGTGAGCTACTGGGGGCAGTATATGCCCATGTGTGAGCTACTGGGGGCAGTATATGCCCATGTGTGAGCTACTGGGGGCAGTATATGCCCATGTGTGAGCTACTGGGGGCAGTATATGCCCATGTGTGAGCTACTGGGGGCAGTATATGCCCATGTGTGAGCTACTGGAGGCAGTATATGCCCATGTGTGAGCTACTGGGGGCAGTATATGCCCATGTGTGAGCTCTGTGATACGCTCACACTCAGACGTGGAGGCGATAGGACTAAATGATTAAAATGCAAAGAAAAGAAGTGGATACATAGGTTAGACACACTATGGCCTGAATAGGGAATTTGATGTGGGTATATACTTCGGAGTTGAGATCTCTCCTATTATAGTGGCATCATTACTTACCCGTTATATTTACATTAATACGATTTCATTCCTTGTGATATATTGGGTGTTCATTTAGAAAAGGACCATATGGTATAGAGACACTTTGGTTTATATACATGGAATTTGATACAGATACACATTCATGACAATATTGTCTCTTTAGGTCTGATTTATATATATTCATGTAGTCTGCTTTTTTAGGTCTTTATTCTTTGTTGTTGTTATTTTTTTGATTACACTTATTCAGACATATTGTCATATTGGAGATATATATCCCCTCCATTTCTTTTAAAATCCCGTTAATGTATGCTATACTCTTTTCTTCCTTCCATTGAATATACCCTGTAACATTTTGCCTTCTCTCCTCCTTGCTTAATGAGATGTTTAATTGTCTAGTTAGGGAATTTAAGGAGGTAATGTGTTTTAGCTTGTATCGTATGATTAAGACCTCAGGGTCAAAACGTCACGGAGTTTTCTAAGGGTGCTGTTCCCTGAATAAACCGATTGGCACTTCTTATCTACTGGAGGTCTATCCTCTTTTTTTGTACAGCTGATCCAGGGGGCTGGTGGCGTCCCCATTTGATAGAAATCTCGTGGAGAAGCTTGGTGAATTGGGTCTCCCACCGAGCTGTGTTCGTGGCACTTTGACACTGCAACGCTCACACATGTCACGTGGTTTTTTTTGGGTGGGGCGCAAGTAGCTGGTCTGGCCTAGGGTGCAAAATAGCCTAGCACCGGCCCTGGGTGTAATTTGCTAATGCGGTTACCGGTGGAACTTGGTACTTTTTGACACGTCCTATAACCGCTTCGGTGGCTCCAGTTTCGGCACAGCACAGTGACCATCCCTTCCTAAATAGTGAATTCTCTGTATTTTTGATGAAATGGAATCGCCAAAGTGCACCAAAATGGGCTGAAACGCAAAGCACCGCAATAGCACGCACAAAATTTCAGTGCTTTGGGAAAAGACTCTACAGAGACAGAGAAACCGTGATTGTGTCAACGAAAGAGGTAAACAGAGAGTCCCCGGCAGTCCAGCAGTCAGTGTCCCCAGCAGTCCACCCTCCCTGAAAGTCCAGCAGTCCGCCTTCCCCGGCAGTCCACCCTCCCCAGCAGTCCACCCTCCCCGGCAGTCCACCCTAACCGGCAGTCCACCCTAACCGGCAGTCCACCCTCCCTGAAAGTCCAGCAGTCCGCCCTCCCCGGCAGTCCACCCTCCCCAGCAGTCCACCCTCCCCAGCAGTCCACCCTCCCCAGCAGTCCACCCTCCCCAGCAGTCCACCCTCCCCAACAGTCCACCCTCCCCAACAGTCCACCCTCCCCAGCAGTCCACCCTCCCCAACAGTCCACCCTCCCCAACAGTCCACCCTCCCTGAAAGTTCAGCAGTCCACCTTCCCCGGCAGTCCGCCCTCCCCGGCAGTCCGCCCTCCCCGGCAGTCCGCCCTCCCCGGCAGTCCGCTCTCCCCGGCAGTCCGCTCTCCCCCAAAGTCCGGCAGTCCGCCCTCCCCCAAAGTCCGGCGGTCCGCCCTCCCCCAAAGTCCGGCGGTCCGCCCTCCCCCAAAGTCCGGCGGTCCGCCCTCCCCCAAAGTCCGGCGGTCCGCCCTCCCCCAAGTCCGGCGGTCCGCCCTCCCCCAAAGTCCGGCGGTCCGCCCTCCCCCAAAGTCCGGCGGTCCGCCCTCCCCCAAAGTCCGGCGGTCCGCCCTCCCCCAAAGTCCGGCGGTCCGCCCTCCCCCAAAGTCCGGCGGTCCGCCCTCCCCCAAAGTCCGGCGGTCCGCCCTCCCCCAAAGTCCGGCGGTCCGCCCTACCCCAAAGACCGGCGGTCCGCCCTCCCCCAAAGACCGGCGGTCCGCCCTCCCCAAAGTCCGGCGGTCCGCCCTCCCCAAAGTCCGGCGGTCCGCCCTACCCCAAAGACCGGCGGTCCGCCCCCCCAAAGACCGGCGGTCCGCCCTCCCCCAAAGACCGGCGGTCCGCCCTCCCCCAAAGACCGGCGGTCCGCCCTCCCCAAAGTTTGGCAGTCCGCCCTCCCCCAAAGTCCGGCAGTCCGCCCTCCCCCAAAGTCCGGCAGTCCACCCTCCCCCAAAGTCCGGCAGTCCGCCCTCCCCCAAAGTCCGGCAGTCCGCCCTCCCCCAAAGTCCGGCAGTCCGCCCTCCCAGAAAGTCCGGCAGTCCGCCCTCCCAGAAAGTACTGCAGTCCGTCCGCCCCGGCAGTCTACCCTCCCAGAAAGTCCGGCAGTCCGCCCTCCCCGGCAGTCTACATCCCAGACAATCCAGCAGTCTGCATCCCCAGCAGTCTGCGTCAGCCAGTCAGTGCTTGAGATGTTGTCCCTGTCTCTATTCATTAGTGGTCGCACATCATACTGTGTGTCAGGTTAGCGTCAAAGTGAAAGGCTTTAGGGAAGTGGTCAAATCATTGCGACCAGGAGTGGCACTTCCTGTAATCTCTCCGCAGATAGAAAGCAACAGAGAAAGCCGCAGAGCGTTCACCGGGCCACGCTGTGAAGTGTTCCCCTGGCCGCGTTCCTTGAGATCACGCTGCGAGCGGAATCGCTCACTCGTTATGGCACATTTTATTGGGGTGGTTTATTCCCTCCCTGCGGCCCCTGAGCCGGCTGGGAGTCACAGGAGTTTCAGGCCGGTTTCTGCCAGAGAGCACGGAAAATGGCAGCAGTGGGTGCAAAATGTTCCAAAATCGAATCCAGATTTCTATGAGGTTTCCACGGGCTGTAAAGTCCTGTGTTCAGTTGTCTGGCATTCACCGCATCTGTGTGTGCCCCCCCACCGCAATAAAAAGATAAACACTGCCTTGTGCACAGACATAGCCCAGACTGCGAGGGAGGGGGGCAGCCGGTGAGTCACCAACCGCCACACCCTGCGCCAACTACACGGGACGTGCCAGGCCGAGCAGCTGCAGCCCCAGCTTTGTGGGGTGAAAAGAGGGAAGCCAGGGGAGGGAGGGAAGCGAGAGGAGGGAGGGAGGGAAGCGAGAGGAGGAGGGAGGGAGGGAGGGAGGGAGGGAAGGGGAGGGAGGAGGGAAGGGGAGGGAGGGAAGCGAGAGGAGGGAGGGAGGGAGGAGGACTTCATGTTACTCCCAGACAACACAATGAAAAGCAGTCAGACCATTCACAGTCTGTGCGTCTACACCGAGGACACAACTGCAACACACAAAATACAACGCACGAGGATACAGCACAACACAAACACAGCACAAGCACAGGAATACAGCACAACACAAGCACAGGAATACAGCACAACACAAACACAGCACAAGCACAGGAATACAGCACAACACAAACACAGCACAAGCACGGGGATACAGCAAAACACAAGCACGGGGATACAGCACAACACAAACACTGCACAACATAAAAACCGGACAAGCACAAGGATACAGAACAACACAAACACAGCACGAGCACAGGGATACAGCACAACACAAACACAGCACGAGCACAGGGATACAGCACAACACAAGCACAGGAATACAGCACAACACAAACAGCACAAACACAGGGATACAGCACAACACAAACACAGCACAAGCACAGGGATACAGCACAACACAAACACAGCACAAGCACAGGGATACAGCACAACACAAACACAGCACAAGCACAGGAATACAGCACAGCACAAGCACAGGGATACAGCACAACACAAACACAGCACAACATAAAAACCGGACAAGCACAAGGATACAGAACAACACAAACACTGCACAAGGATACAGCACAACATAAAAACCGGACAAGCACAAGGATACAGAACAACACAAACACCGCACAAGCACAGGGATACAGCACAACACAAGCACAGCACAAACACAGGGATACAGCACAACACAAGCACCGCACAACATAAAAACTGGACAAGCACGAGGATACAGCACAACACAAACACTGCACATCACAAACATCGCACAAGCACAGGGATACAGCACATCACAAACATCGCACAAGCACAGGGATACAGCACATCACAAACATCGCACAAGCACAGGGATACAGCACAACATAAAAACCGGACAAGCACGAGGATACAGCACAACACAAACACTGCACAACACAAACACAGCACAAGCATAGGGATACAGCACAACACAAACACTGCACAACACAAACACAGCACAAGCATAGGGATACAGCACAACACAAACACCGCACAACACAAACACAGCACAAGCATAGGGATACAGCACAACACAAACACCGCACAAGCACGGGGATACAGCACAACACAAACACCGCACAACACAAAAACCGCACAAGCACGGGTATACAGCACAACACAAACACAGCACAAGCATGAAAAACAGGGACAGAGCACAACCGGAAAAAGGTGGACAGAGCACAACCGGAAAAAGAGGGACATCGCACAACCGGAAAAGAGGGACAGTGCACAACCGGAAAAGAGTAAGAACACAACCGGAAAAGAGGGACAGCGCACAACCGGAAAAGAGGGACAGCGCACAACCGGAAAAGAGGGACAGCGCACAACCGGAAAAGAGGGACAGCGCACAACCGGAAAAGAGGGACAGCGCACAACCGGAAAAGAGGGACAGCGCACAACTGGAAAAGAGTAACAGAGCACAACCGGAAAAGAGTAACAGAGCACAACCGGAAAAGAGTAACAGAGCACAACCGGAAAAGAGGGACAGCGCACAACCGGAAAACAGGGACATCGCACAAACGGAAAAGAGTAACAGAACACAACCAGAAAAGAGGGACAGAGCACAACCGGAAAACAGGGACATCGCACAAACGGAAAAGAGTAACAGAACACAACCAGAAAAGAGGGACAGAGCACAACCGGAAAAGAGACCGGAAAAGAGGGACAGAGCCCAAAGCACAACCCAAACGCAGGGACAGAGCACAACGCACAACCCAAATGCAGGAGCAGAGCACAACGCACAACCCAAATGCAGGAGCAGAGCACAACGCATAACCCAAATGCAGGGGCAGAGCACAACGCACAACCCAAATGCAGGGACAGCGCACAACGCATAACCCAAATGCAGGGACAGAGCACCACCGGAAAACAGGGACAGAGCACAACGCACCACCGGAAAACAGGGACAGAGCAAAACGCACAATCGAAAGACAGGGATGGAGCACAACCGGAAAACAGGGACAGAGCACAACGCACAAACGGAAAACAGGGACAGAGCACAACACACAACCCAAACGCAGGGACAGAGCACAACACACATACGAAACACAGGGACGGAGCACAACCCAAACGCAGGGACGGAGCACAAAATGACAGCAAGAGAAGCAAAGGAAAGATTCATCTGCAACTTCACAGCAGCAAGTCCAGAATACATACAACATATGCAAGCAATCCACTACACAGAAATAAATATCACACACACACACAAACACAGAAATAAATATCACACACACACAACACAGAATATAATACACAACACACAGAATATAACAGAATATAACACACATAGAAATACACACAACACAAAGAAATCTAACACACACAACACAACACATAAATCTCACACACAACACCGTTTTTTTTTCAGGGGGTACTCAGTACCGGCACCTCACCACTCAGTACCGGCACCTCACCACCAGCCAGAACTAACAGGAGAGAGCATGATGCTCCTCCCTCCTCCTGCAGTAGCAGGCAAAGAATCGGAAGCGCTCGGCAGCTAATGTTGCTCCTGAACGCTTCCGTTTGTCAGGAGTGTATGTAGGGACCGATAACCCCCTCCCCCAGTAAGTGACAAGGGAGGGCTGCTCCCCCCCTCTCTCTGCAGCCGCTGAAACTTTGAACAGCATGGGGGGGGGGTGCAGCATGTTTACACACATCTGCCAGAGCTGCGGATTGTCAGGCAAGCGGTGTGATCAGGAGCTGGCACTGTAAGGCGGTAGTGAGTTTCATTGCTGTGGAGCCCATACACACTGCGCATTACTGTGAGTGTCATTGCTGTGGAGCTCATACACACTGCACATTACTGTGAGTGTCATTGCTGTGGAGCTCATACACACTGCTGTGGAGCTCATACACACTGCACATTACTGTGAGTGTCATTGCTGTGGAGCTCATACACACTGCACATTACTGTGAGTGTCATTGCTGTGGAGCTCATACACACTGCACATTACTGTGAGTGTCATTGCTGTGGAGCTCATACATACTCAGCAAAACTGAGTTTCATTGCTGTGGAGCGCACAAATGCTAGGGGATTATTCACTCCGTGCCATCGTTGCAAAAAAACCCCCCAGCTAACAGCACTGCAATACAGATTTTTCTTGCAACAGAGGCACTTAGTGGATAAGCCCCATAGGGTTACAACAATAGTTGTAGTTCATTTAAAGGAACACATTATTAAAATATATGGTTCCCTTTTATAGAGTCTTCCTTTAAGTGAACTACAACTATTGTTTATTAGGACATGAAAATAGTCATAGTAAATTAGTTTTTCCCCTGGGCGTGAGAGAGTAACCCCCACCTATTATTCCAGAAAAAAAGCACTGCTCAACACATAGAACACACAACACAGAATTAAATACACACGCAGACCACACAGAAACAAATAGAATACACACATCACAAATAAATATAATACACACACATACACAACACAACACTTATAAATATAATACACACGCACAACACATAGAAATAAATATAATACACAAACACACACCACACAGAAACAAATAGAAACATAGAAACATAGAAAAATGTCGGCAGATAAGAACCTTTCGGCCCATGTAGTCGCCCAATTACATGGATACTTTACCTGGATTTATCTTTTGTTTAGGATAGCCTTATGCCTATCCCATGCCTGCTTAAATTCAATTACTGTTTTGGCCTCTACCACTTCTACTGGAAGACTGTTCCATGTATCCACCACCCTCTCAGTAAAATAATGCTTCCTGATGTTACTTTTAAACCTTTGCCCCTCTAATCTAAGACTATGTCCTCTTGTTTTGCTATTTTGTTTCCTTTTAAATATACTCCCTTCCTCTACCTTGTGGATTCCCTTTACGTATTTAAATGTTTCTATCATATCTCCTCTGTCTCGTCTTTTTTCCAAGCTGTACATGTTAAGATCATTAAGCCTTTCCTGGTAACTTTTCTCCTTCAAGCCGTACACCATTTTAGTAGCCCTTCTCTGAACTCTCTCTAAGATGTCTATATCCTTCTGGAGATACGGTCTCCAGTACTGCACACAGTACTCCAAGTGAGGTCTCACCAGTGCTCTGTACAGTGGCATGAGCACTTCCCTTTTCCTACTGCTAATACAGGCTCTCCCTACACAACCAAGCATTCTGCCAGCATTTCCTGCTGCTCTATTACATTGACTACTTATCCTTAGATCCTCTGAAATAATAACCCCTAAATCCCAACCCTCAGATGTATCAAATATTCTATATTCAGCCCTTGGGTTTTTACGTCCCAGGTGCATTATCTTGCACTTATCCACATTAAAACTCAATTGCCACAGCTCCCACCATTTTTTCAGTTTACCTAAATCATTTGTCATTTGGCTGATCCCTCCAGGAACGTCAACCCTGTTGCAAATCTTTGTGTCATCAGCAAAAAGACATACTTTTCCATTAATACCTTCTGCAATATCACTAATAAAAATATTAAAGAGAATGGGTCCAAGTACTGACCCCTGAGGTACCCCACTGGTAACAAGACCTTGCGCCGAATAAACTCCATTTACCACAACACTCTGTTGCCTGTCACTCAGCCACTGCCTAATCCATTCAACAATATTGGAATCCAAGCTCAAAGATTGCAATTTATTGATAAGCTTCTATGCAGAACAGTATCAAAAGCCTTACTGAAATCTAAATAAGCAATGTCTACTGCACCACCTGTGTCTATTATTTTTGTTACCCAATCAAAAAAATCAATAAGATTAGTTTGGCATGATCTCCCTGAGGTAAACCCATGTTGTTTCTGATCCTGTAATCTATGTGTTTTTAGATGTTCAACAATCCTTTCCTTTAACATGGTTTCCATTAATTTTCCCACTACTGATGTAAGACTAACTGGCCTATAGTTCCCCGATTCCTCCCTACTACCCTTCTTGTGAATGGGCACAACATTTGCTAATTTCCAGTCTTCTGGGACGACTCCTGTTAACAAGGATTGGTTAAATATATCTGTTAACGGTTTTGCTATTACATCACTGAGCTCTTTTAATAATTTAGGGTGGATCCCATCAGGCCCCATTGACTTATTTGTCTTTACTTTAGACAGCTGCTGTAGAACCTCCTCCTCTGTAAACTGATATGTAAATGCCTCTTTAGTGTTCTCTCCTAACTGAGGTCCCTTTCCTTCCTTTTCTTCTGCAAAGACTGAACAAAAATATTCATTGAGGCAGTCAGCGAGACTTTTATCCTCTTCTACATACCTTCCTTCCTTTGTTTGTAATCGAACTAATCCTTGTTTTACTTTTCTTTTCTCGTTTATGTATCTAAAAAATGTTTTGTCCCCCTTTTTTACTGACTGAGCTATTTTCTCTTCTGCGTGTGCTTTGGAAGCTCTTATAAATTGCTTTGCCTCTTTCTGCCTAATTTTATAGGTTTGCCTATCTTCTTCACTCTGAGGTTTTTTTATAATTATTGAATGCTATCTTTTTGTTCTTCACTATTTTGGCCACTTCTGCAGAGTACCACAGTGGTTTCTTCCCTTTTTTGTTTTTGCTAACAAGTCGAATGCAATTGCCTGTGGCCTTCAATAATGCTTCCTTTAAATAATCCCATTTCTCCTGGACTCCCTTTAAACTCCTCCAGTCTGATAATGACTCCTTCACACAAAATCTCATTTTAGAAAAATCTGTTTTTTTAAAGTCTAAAACTTTCGTTCTTGTGTGGTGCGGCTCCATCCCTGTTGTTATATTAAACCATACTGACTGGTGATCACTGTATCCCAAATAAATACAATACACACACAACGCTTATAAATATAATATACACGCACAACACATAGAAATAAATATAATACACACGCACAACACATAGAAATAAATATAATACACACACACACACCACACACATGAAGCCGGTCACTAACAGAATACTGAGAAGAAGCTGTTGATTTCTCCAGCGTTTCGACGCCTTCACAGAGTTTTCCTCCAGCATCAAACGATGCAAAATAAATGGCTCCTTTACCGGATCCTGACGGTGCGACCGCCACCAAATTAGAAATGTAACCGTACCGGGGTGTGTATGGGCTCCCCTGCACGAGAAGGACCCCACGACGCAAACTCCCAGGGGATCATTTCTATGAAGGGCATCCTAGGAGGACACAGAGGCAGTGATAGCAATCTGTAGATCCCTGGGAAGATCACATGGAATATTGTAGATCCCAGGAGGACACAGAGGCAGTGATAGCAATCTGTAGATCCCTGGGAAGATCACACGGAATATTGTGGATCCCAGGAGGACACAGAGGCAGTGATAGCAATCTGTAGATCCCTGGGAAGATCACACAGAATATTGTAGATCCCAGGGGAGCCAACAGGACTGTTATGGAATTTCTTGGGTAGGGGGCATCAGGGTGGTAGAAGGGGTAGGGGGCACCTGTCGGGGAGTCTTACCTGGAAGTGAAGGATTATGGTCCATATTAAGCCCAGGGTCAGTTTGGGGTTCCCGTCTGCGATGTCGTCATTTCTGATATTAACCAGTTTCACCTGCAAGAAGGACGAGCATGAAATAACAGTACTGGGGGGAGTTGGGCAGCACACTGGCATTGCAGGGGGCGGGCAGCACACTGGCATTGCAGGGGCGGGCAGCACACTGGCATTGCAGGGGTATGGGCAGCACAGTGGCATTGCAGGGGTGGGCAGCACGCTGGCATTGCAGAGGGGCGGGCAGCAATGTGGAAGGCTGCAGTTAACATGTGGGGGGTGTCCATACCTGTCGGAGCTTGAGGAAGTCCAGCGCAATCTGTACGTTCTGCAGCTTGTGGAATCGCATACGGCCTTTCTCCCGGGGCTGAGAAGGAACAGAGACAGATCAGACGCGGCAGCAATGTGGACGACAGCTTATTCAGCACACGGACAAAACACACACACACACACTATATCCAGGGCTGATTTATGAGGATCCCTTAGAGCACCGCAATATACCTATACAGGGGGACTCGACTGAACGATCTGGTGAAAGCGGTGAGTGCACTGTGAACTTTATCACCACACTGGGTCATATGATGATGGGATTCGGACCAGAACATGTCATTCCACCACTTAGTAAATAAGCCCCACCAGAGTGTGAGATCCAGGCAGGTAATAAGAGCCCGGCGGCGCAGACCCCATGTGAGCCGTCACTCCCAGCCATAACGGCACGATGAGGAAACAGGAGGGAAATCCGCCCTAGAACAGAATGCTTCCTCCCGGGACCAGACAGGAAAGCACTCGAAGCAAAACAGCCGCCGGGATCACAGGGACGGCGGCCCGAGCCACGCCGCCAGGATCACAGGGACGGCGGCCCGAGCCACGCACCGCCAGGATCACAGGGACGGCGGCCCGAGCCACGCACCGCCAGGATCACAGGGACGGCGGCCCGAGCCACGCAACGCCAGGATCACAGGGACGGCGGCCCGAGCCACGCAACGCCAGGATCACAGGGACGGCGGCCCGAGCCACGCACCGCCAGGATCACAGGGACGGCGGCCCGAGCCACGCACCGCCAGGATCACAGGGACGGCGGCCCGAGCCACGCACCGCCAGGATCACAGGGACGGCGGCCCGAGCCACGCAACGCCAGGATCACAGGGACGGCGGCCCGAGCCACGCAACGCCAGGATCACAGGGACGGCGGCCCGAGCCACGCACCGCCAGGATCACAGGGACGGCGGCCCGAACCACGCACCGCCAGGATCACAGGGACGGCGGCCCGAGCCACGCACCGCCAGGATCACAGGGACGGCGGCCCGGGCCACGCACCGCCAGGATCACAGGGACGGCGGCCCGGGCCACGCACCGCCAGGATCACAGGGACGGCAACCCAAGCCACGCCGCCAGGATCACAGGGACGGCGGCCCGAGCCACACGCCGCCAGGATCACAGGGACGGCGGCCCGAGCCACACGCCGCCAGGATCACAGGGACGGCGGCCCGAGCCACACGCCGCCAGGATCACAGGGATGGCGGCCTGAGCCACACGCCGCCAGGATCACAGGGACGGCGGCCCGAGCCACGCCGCCAGGATCACAGGGACGGCGGCCCGAGCCACGCAACGCCAGGATCACAGGGACGGCGGCCCGAGCCACGCCGCCAGGATCAAAAGGGACGGCGGCCGAGCCACGCCGCCAGGATCACAGGGACGGCGGCCCGAGCCACGCACCGCCAGGATCACAGGGACGGCGGCCCGAGCCACGCACCGCCAGGATCACAGGGACGGCGGCCCGAGCCACGCAACGCCAGGATCACAGGGACGGCGGCCCGAGCCACGCAACGCCAGGATCACAGGACGGCGGCCCGAGCCACGCAACGCCAGGATCACAGGGACGGCGGCCCGAGCCACGCACCGCCAGGATCACAGGGACGGCGGCCCGAGCCACGCACCGCCAGGATCACAGGGACGGTGGCCCGAGCCACGCACCGCCAGGATCACAGGGACAGCAACCCGAGCCACGCCGCCAGGATCACAGGGACGGCGGCCCGAGCCACGCCGCCAGGATCACAGGGACGGCGGCCCAAGCCACACGCCGCCAGGATCACAGGGACGGCGGCCCGAGCCACACGCCGCCAGAATCACAGGGACGGCGGCCCGAGCCACGCCGCCAGGATCACAGGGACAGCAACCCGAGCCACGCCGCCAGTATCACAGGGACGGCGGCCCAAGCAACGCCACCAGGATCGCAGGGACAACAACCTGAGCCACGCCGCCAGGATCTCAGGAACAGCAACCCGAGCCACGCCGCCAGAATCACAGGGACTTCAGCCCATCACACAACACAACAGACCCTCTGCAGCCAATCACACACGTTCTCATGAGGCATGTTCTCCTCGTTCACATTATCCTACACAAATCTGTATTGCAAATGCGCTTGTCTCCCGTGGTTTCATCCCGGCTCCTGCAATGAGCTGCATGAGCGTTAATTCATGAAATTCCCACGTTATGTCTTGATTAATCCCTACACGGGTAAAGCATAAAATGATGAGCAAGGCTCAGGAGGCTCAGGATTGTGTGTGACTGGAGGAAGTCCCCAAATCGGAGCCGAAATTGAAACCGATGACCCATTTGTAAAGCCACATGGAAAGCGAGCAGACAAAGCCTCCACAGCAAGCCACGCCAGGGCTCAGGGACTGTCATACTGGTCACCGGACCACGAACGGGGCTGAAAATCTCTTAGAAAACCCTGATTGCTCGGTGATCACCCGGTGAAGGGTATATAGAGCGGTGAGCGGGCATATTATAAGCTGGCGGATTATAAGCTGGCGTATCCCGCACTGGGTCATTAAATGTGCGAGAAGAACAAATATTAGTTTAACCCCCCCACATCAGACAGGCTCACTCCGCCAGCCATGCGAGACGGCAAACACCAGGCACCACGCGGGCTGTCAGTCCACGTCCTTTCACGGGGCGCTTACCAGTCTGCTGCAACAAGCATTCATTCATCATTAGCAGTGCTGTGATTGGCTGGCTCCCGTGTGACATCACACCTCGGAATGATTTGCACAAACTGCCGGCAAAGTATACTTTCCATAATCTCTGTCTCAGACGGTGTGAGGACAAGCTCGGACCCCGAAAAGCGATAAAGGGGCCCTCAAACATGGATTGATGCGGTGCACAGGTCACATGGATATGATGGAAAAACACCTACATGGGGGAAACCCTCTCAGGACACACCAATAAGGGAGGGGCTATGCGGCACATCGATAAGGGGGGGGGCATATAGGCGAGCACACCGTTAAGGGGGCCTATGCGAGCACACTAATGGGGAGGGGGCTTGGTGGGCACTATGATGGGGGGGGGGAAGTGCGGGCACACCGATAAGGGGTGGCACCCTATGTGGGCACATTAATAAGGGGTGGCACCCTATACAGGCATGCTGATACGGGGGGGTGCTATGGGGGGGCACACCGATAGGGGGGCCCTATGTGGGCAAACAAATAAGGGGGGGACCATATGCGAGCAGAACCGATAAGGGGGACCCTATGCGGGAAGAACCGATAAGGGGGACTGTTACGCTCTCTGCTTGTTCAGATATGAGGCTGGGCTGTCAGGTTCACCATTGCTAAAGTGATATCACATGTATAGTACAGTCAGCTATAACAAGGACCCTATGCGGCAAGAACCGATAAGGGGGGACCCTATGCGGCAAGAACCGATAAGGGGGGACCCTATGCGGGAAGAACCGATAAGGGGGGACCCTATGCGGGAAGAACCGATAAGGGGGGACCCTATGCGGGAAGAACCGATAAGGGGGGACCCTATGCGGGAATAACCGATATGGGGGGACCCTAAGCGGACACACCGATAAGGGGGGACCCTAAGCGGACACACCGATAAGGGGGGACCCTAAGCGGACACACCGATAAGGGGGGACCCTAAGCGGACACACCGATAAGGGGGGACCCTAAGCGGACACACCGATAAGGGGGGACCCTAAGCGGACACACCGATAAGGGGGGACCCTAAGCGGACACACTGATAAGGGGGGACCCTAAGCAGACACACCGATAAGGGGGGACCCCAAGCAGACACACCGATAAGGGGGGACCCCAAGCAGACACACTGATAAGGGGGACCCTAAGCGGGCACACCGATAAGGGGGGACCCTAAGCGGACACACGGATAAGGGGGGACCCTAAGCGGACACACTGATAAGGGGGGACCCTAAGCGGACACACCGATAAGGGGGGACCCTAAGCAGACACACCGATAAGGGGGGACCCTAAGCAGACACACCGATAAGGGGGGACCCTAAGCAGACACACTGATCAGGGGGGACCCTAAGCAGACACACTGATAAGGGGGGACCCTAAGCAGACACACTGATAAGGGGGATAGCTGTCGCTAAATAATGTCCAGGTTACCCGAGGGAGGGGGCGCGCAGGAGTTTTTGGTTAAGGTCATGCCATATTCACGAAGCAAACAGCGGCCAGGCGCTCCGAGGAAACGCTTTAACCTGGCGCAGTAAATGACATCATAACACGGAGCAGCCAATAGCAGGGCAGCATGCAATGAGATGTGCGTGCAGGTTGCAAATACAGGGCCCTCCGGCACTCACCAACCGCAAGTTCCTGATAACGTCACGTTCCCTCGGCTACCCAGCAAGAGCAGTGCAAGAGGGGCAAAGGGCAGAGGGTAAAGGTCAGGGCAGATCCAGCAAGAGATTAAAAACCAATAAAAATAGGAAGATTTAAAAATGAAAGCGGCATCTCGGCTCCTCTGAGGGCATTAATGGGTTAAGAGACACAGAAGACAGAGAGTAATGTGGGTGAATATATTAAACAGCGTGAAGCGAGGGAGGGGGGGGGTCAGTAAAACTCACCTGCACCCCAGAACCTGACCACTACACTCATTGCCTGCCTGAGGATGGTGGGACTTGTAGTTCACAGTGCCTTGAAGGCAGGGACCACCTGAACCTCCAAACCCTGCTTCCATTAATCCAGTACGGAAGGTAAATCCACTGAATTCCCCGAGGTGTCCAGCAGGGCGGCGCCGTTTCCCACCAGACAGGTTTTCCCCGGGGTCACAAGGAACGAGGACCTGCGGATCAGTTTCCTTCCATGGACAGAACAAACCTCCTCCTTCCTGGCCAGTACAATGTGTGCCGGCTTCCCACGGCGGCGGCGGCGGCTCCGCAACGCGCACAATTCCGCACGTTTCCTGTTATTTTTTCCCTCCAGCGTCTGCATTTTTCTGCGGTTTCGCTGAATTTGATGATTCTTCACAGAACATTCCCCGGAGGGAAAAATCCCAGAAACTCAGTGGGGGGGACAAAGCTTTATACTGAAATACGGACACCGTGGGAACGCTTTATGTGGGAGACGGGACCCCAAAATAATGCACGGGAACCCTCAAACCCCCCCCCCCAAATAACACGCGGGGCTCTACATACCCCCAAAATAACACACGGGACCCCTCAAAACACCCCTAAAATAAGACACGGGGCTCTACATACCCCCTCTCCCAAAATTATACACGGGGCTCTACGAAAACCCCCTAAATATCGCACAAGGCTCTACAAAAACCCCAAAACACCACACAGGGCTCTACAAAGAACCCCCACAACAACGCAGGAGGACCTAACATTCAGAACAGAGGCAGTCAGCGCAGGGGGAAGGGATTTAGCGCAGGTATCTGTCAGCGCAGGGGGATTGGATTCAGCGTACAGGTCAGTCAGCTCCGGGGAGTGGATTCAGCGCACAGGTCAGTCAGCTCCGGGGAGGGGATTCAGCGCACAGGTCAGTCAGCACCGGGGAGTGGATTCAGCGCACAGGTCAGTCAGCTCCGGGGAGTGGATTCAGCGCACAGGTCAGTCAGCTCCGGGGAGTGGATTCAGCGCACAGGTCAGTCAGCGCAGGGGAGTGGATTCAGCGCACAGGTCAGTCAGCTCCGGGGAGGGGATTCAGCGCACAGGTCAGTCAGCACCGGGGAGTGGATTCAGCGCACAGGTCAGTCAGCGCAGGGGGAGTGGATTCAGCGCACAGGTCAGTCAGCGCAGGGGGAGTGGATTCAGCGCACAGGTCAGTCAGCACCAGGGAGGGGATTCAGCGCACAGGTCAGTCAGCGCAGGGGGAGGGGATTCAGTGCACAGGTGAGTCAGCACAGGGGGAGGGGATTCAGTGCACAGGTCAGTCAGCACCGGTGAGTGGATTCAGCGCACAGGTCAGTCAGCGCAGGGGGAGTGGATTCAGCGCACAGGTCAGTCAGCACCAGGGAGGGGATTCAGCACACAGGTCAGTCAGCACCAGGGAGGGGATTCAGCGCACAGGTCAGTCAGCGCAGGGGGAGGGGATTCAGTGCACAGGTCAGTCAGCGCAGGGGGAGTGGATTCAGCGCACAGGTCAGTCAGCACCAGGGAGGGGATTCAGTGCACAGGTCAGTCAGCACCAGGGAGGGGATTCAGCGCACAGGTCAGTCAGCACCAGGGAGGGGATTCAGTGCACAGGTCAGTCAGCACCAGGGAGGGGATTCAGCGCACAGGTCAGTCAGCGCAGGGGGAGTGGATTCAGCGCACAGGTCAGTCAGCACCGGGGAGGGGATTCAGCGCACAGGTCAGTCAGCACCAGGGAGGGGATTCAGCGCACAGGTCAGTCAGCACCAGGGAGGGGATTCAGCGCACAGGTCAGTCAGCACCGGGGAGTGGATTCAGCGCACAGGTCAGTCAGCACCAGGGAGTGGATTCAGCGCACAGGTCAGTCAGCACCAGGGAGTGGATTCAGCACACAGGTCAGTCAGCACCGGGGAGTGGATTCAGCGCACAGGTCAGTCAGCACCGGGGAGTGGATTCAGCGCACAGGTCAGTCAGCGCAGGGGGAAGGGATTCAGCGCACAGGTCAGTCAGCGCAGGGGGAGGGGATTCAGCGCACAGGTCAGTCAGCGCAGGGGGAGGGGATTCAGCGCACAGGTCAGTCAGCGCAGGGGGAAGGGATTCAGCGCACAGGTCAGTCAGCGCAGGGGGAAGGGATTTAGCACACAGGTCAGTCAGCGCAGGGGGAGTGGATTCAGCGCACAGGTCAGTCAGCACCGGGGAGTGGATTCAGCGCACAGGTCAGTCAGCCCAGGGGGAGGGGATTCAGCGCACAGGTCAGTCAGCGCAGGGGGAGTGGATTCAGCGCACAGGTCAGTCAGCACCAGGGAGTGGATTCAGCGCACAGGTCAGTCAGCGCAGGGGGAGGGGATTCAGCGCACAGGTCAGTCAGCGCAGGGGGAGGGGATTCAGCGCACAGGTCAGTCAGCACCGGGGAGTGGATTCAGCGCACAGGTCAGTCAGCACCGGGGAGTGGATTCAGCGCACAGGTCAGTCAGCACCGGGGAGTGGATTCAGCGCACAGGTCAGTCAGCACCGGGGAGTGGATTCAGCGCACAGGTCAGTCAGCACCGGGGAGTGGATTCAGCGCACAGGTCAGTCAGCACCGGGGAGTGGATTCAGCGCACAGGTCAGTCAGCACCGGGGAGTGGATTCAGCGCACAGGTCAGTCAGCACCGGGGAGTGGATTCAGCGCACAGGTCAGTCAGCGCAGGGGGAGTGGATTCAGCGCACAGGTCAGTCAGCACCAGGGAGTGGATTCAGCGCACAGGTCAGTCAGCGCAGGGGGAGGGGATTCAGCGCACAGGTCAGTCAGCGCAGGGGGAGGGGATTCAGCGCACAGGTCAGTCAGCGCAGGGGGAGTGGATTCAGCGCACAGGTCAGTCAGCACCAGGGAGGGGATTCAGCGCACAGGTCAGTCAGCGCAGGGGGAGGGGATTCAGCGCACAGGTCAGTCAGCACCGGGGAGTGGATTCAGCGCACAGGTCAGTCAGCGCAGGGGGAAGGGATTCAGCGCACAGGTCAGTCAGCACCAGGGAGGGGATTCAGCGCACAGGTCAGTCAGCGCAGGGGATTCAGCGCACAGGTCAGTCAGCACCGGGGAGTGGATTCAGCGCACAGGTCAGTCAGCACCGGGGAGTGGATTCAGCGCACAGGTCAGTCAGCACCGGGGAGTGGATTCAGCGCACAGGTCAGTTAGCACCGGGGAGTGGATTCAGCGCACAGGTCAGTCAGCACCGGGGAGTGGATTCAGAGCACAGGTCAGTCAGCACCGGGGAGTGGATTCAGAGCACAGGTCAGTCAGCGCAGGGGGAGTGGATTCAGCGCACAGGTCAGTCAGCACCAGGGAGTGGATTCAGCGCACAGGTCAGTCAGCGCAGGGGGAGGGGATTCAGCGCACAGGTCAGTCAGCGCAGGGGGAGTGGATTCAGCGCACAGGTCAGTCAGCACCGGGGAGGGGATTCAGCGCACAGGTCAGTCAGCGCAGGGGGAGGGGATTCAGCGCACAGGTCAGTCAGCACCAGGGAGTGGATTCAGCGCACAGGTCAGTCAGCGCAGGGGGAAGGGATTCAGCGCACAGGTCAGTCAGCGCAGGGGGAAGGGATTCAGCGCACAGGTCAGTCAGCGCAGGGGGAGGGGATTCAGTGCACAGGTCAGTCAGCGCAGGGGGAGGGGATTCAGTGCACAGGTCAGTCAGCACCGGGGAGTGGATTCAGCGCACAGGTCAGTCAGCACCAGGGAGTGGATTCAGCGCACAGGTCAGTCAGCACCGGGGAGTGGATTCAGCGCACAGGTCAGTCAGCACCAGGGAGTGGATTCAGCGCACAGGTCAGTCAGCACCGGGGAGTGGATTCAGCGCACAGGTCAGTCAGCACCGGGGAGTGGATTCAGCGCACAGGTCAGTCAGCACCGGGGAGTGGATTCAGCGCACAGGTCAGTCAGCGCAGGGGGAGGGGATTCAGCGCACAGGTCAGTCAGCACCGGGGAGTGGATTCAGCGCACAGGTCAGTCAGCGCAGGGGGAAGGGATTCAGCGCACAGGTCAGTCAGCGCAGAGGGAGGGGATTCAGCGCACAGGTCAGTCAGCACCGGGGAGTGGATTCAGCGCACAGGTCAGTCAGCGCAGGGGGAGTGGATTCCGCGCACAGGTCAGTCAGCGCAGGGGGAGGGGATTCAGCGCACAGGTCAGTCAGCGCAGGGGGAGGGGATTCAGCGCACAGGTCAGTCAGCACCGGGGAGTGGATTCAGCGCACAGGTCAGTCAGCGCAGGGGGAAGGGATTCAGCGCACAGGTCAGTCAGCGCAGAGGGAGGGGATTCAGCGCACAGGTCAGTCAGCACCGGGGAGTGGATTCAGCGCACAGGTCAGTCAGCGCAGGGGGAGTGGATTCCGCGCACAGGTCAGTCAGCGCAGGGGGAGGGGATTCAGCGCACAGGTCAGTCATCGCAGGGGGAGGGGATTCAGCGCACAGGTCAGTCAGCGCAGAGGGAGGGGATTCCGCGCACAGGTCAGTCAGCGCAGAGGGAGGGGATTCAGCGCACAGGTCAGTCTAAGCATTATATATATGCTGGGTATACTGGTGTAGTGGGTTAAAAAGCGGTGACCTCACATTTAAAAGCCACTTACACAGCCAGATTATTATCCTTTTTATAAAAAGGTTTCAGGTTGTTTTTCATTGAGTTGTTCAGTTTATTCGTCGCATTAAAGGGGGAAAAATTTCTGAAAATATTTATCTTTGTTTCATGTTTTTATATAACAGAAACCTGACGTTTTAACAGAGGGGGGTGTAGACTTTCTATGCGCTATATATAATAGGGGGTGTAGACTTTCTATGCGCTATATATAATAGGGGGTGTAGACTTTCTATGCGCTGTATATAATAGGGTGTGTAGACTTTCTATGCGCTGTATATAATAGGGTGTGTAGACTTTCTATGCGCTGTATATAATAGGGGTGTAGACTTTCTATGCGCTGTATATAATAGGGGTGTAGACTTTCTATGCGCTGTATGTAATAGGGGTGTAGACTTTCTATGCGCTGTATATAATAGGGGTGTAGACTTTCTATGCGCTGTATATAATAGGGTGTGTAGACTTTCTATGCGCTGTATATAATAGGGGGTGTAGACTTTCTATGCGCTGTATATAATAGGGGTGTAGACTTTCTATGCGCTGTATGTAATAGGGGTGTAGACTTTCTATGCGCTGTATATAATAGGGGGTGTAGACTTTCTATGCGCTGTATATAATAGGGGTGTAGACTTTCTATGCGCTGTATATAATAGGGTGTGTAGACTTTCTATGCGCTGTATATAATAGGGGTGTAGACTTTCTATGCGCTGTACATCTGAGCCGCGTTCAACCGCTCAGCACTGCTAACTTAGCACTTGCAGCGACCCGAGGAGATGCTGCGTGTAGCCGAGTGTGACGTTTTAAAGATGGCCGCCGCCATGAAGCAAGTAACAATGCCGTACAGCAAGATGGCCGCCGCCTCGAAGCAAGTAACAATTCCATACAGCAATGTTAATTTTGAGGTTTTTGTTCACCAAAGCACAAAATATTTATTATTTCCCCCTGCACAGAGACATATATTACAGTTCAATTTATATTTTGTTTCAGTAGTAAACATAACGTTTATTCATGAAAAACTATCATTTGTGGTGTGTGCGTACAAAACGGATTGTGCCGACTGCTTTTATTTATCATATTTTGTCCGAGTGATCCGAAAAACAATCTGAATTTTTCATTAAGAAATCGGCCATTTTGGATTCAAAATTCGCATCCAAAGGGTTCAACGACACTGCTGCAGCAAACTGAATTGCTGCGGTGCAGCAATTCAGCAGCTGCTGAGGTATTGAACGGGGCTCTGGATTCTCCCCTGCAGTAGTGGAACTACAAGACCCACAATGCTTAGCAGTCATGGAGATGCACAGGAGCGCGGTGTGCGCGGTGCAGGGAGAACACACACAATATCCCATGAAGCTCCAGTCACATAAAAGGATATTTGTTTTCAGGGAGAGGTGAAGTATTAACACGGGCCACTTAACCCCTGCAGGCCCAGGCCGAGCCACCAGAACAATACACCGCGCAGCACAGTGACTGCAAGAGGTACACAACTTCTAGCCATACCATATTAACCCCTGCATAGCCAAATGCACCACGACCCAGAGCTTGACATCCTTCCTCCAATACAAGGCTATTCCCTATAGCGAGATGACAGAAGGAACGCTCCCCCCCGCGTGTGACAGAAGGAACGCTCTCCCCCCGCGTGTGACAGAAGGAACGCTCCCCCCCGCGTGTGACAGAAGGAACGCTCTCCCACCGCTTGTGACAGAAGGAACGCTCCCCCCGCGTGTGACAGAAGGAACGCTCCCCCCGCGTGTGACAGAAGGAACGCTCCCCCCCGCGTGTGACAGAAGGAACGCTCCCCCCGCGTGTGACAGAAGGAACGCTCCCCCCGCGTGTGACAGAAGGAACGCTCCCCCCCGCGTGTGACAGAAGGAACGCTCCCCCCCGCGTGTGACAGAAGGAACGCTCCCCCCCGCGTGTGACAGAAGGAACGCTCCCCCCCGCGTGTGACAGAAGGAACGCTCCCCCCCGCGTGTGACAGAAGGAACGCTCCCCCCCGCGTGTGACAGAAGGAACGCTCCCCCCCCGTGTGACAGAAGGAACGCTCCCCCCCGCGTGTGACAGAAGGAACGCTCCCCCCGCGTGTGACAGAAGGAACGCTCCCCCGCCGTGTGACAGAAGGAACGCTCCCCCCCGCGTGTGACAGAAGGAACGCTCCCCCCCGCGTGTGACAGAAGGAACGCTCCCCCCGCGTGTGACAGAAGGAACGCTCCCCCCGCGTGTGACAGAAGGAACGCTCCCCCCGCGTGTGACAGAAGGAACGCTCCCCCCCGCGTGTGACAGAAGGAACGCTCAACGCTCCCCCGCGTGTGACAGAAGGAACGCTCCCCCGCGTGTGACAGAAGGAACGCTCCCCCCGCGTGTGACAGAAGGAACGCTCCCCCCGCGTGTGACAGAAGGAACGCTCCCCCGCGTGTGACAGAAGGAACGCTCCCCCCCGCGTGTGACAGAAGGAACGCTCCCCCGGCGTGTGACAGAAGGAACGCTCCCCCCCGCGTGTGACAGAAGGAACGCTCCCCCCGTGTGACAGAAGGAACGCTCCCCCCGCGTGTGACAGAAGGAACGCTCCCCCCGCGTGTGACAGAAGGAACGCTCCCCCCCGCGTGTGACAGAAGGAACGCTCCCCCCCGCGTGTGACAGAAGGAACGCTCCCCCCCGCGTGTGACAGAAGGAACGCTCCCCCCGGTGTGACAGAAGGAACGCTCCCCCGCGTGTGACAGAAGGAACGCTCCCGCCCGCGTGTGACAGAAGGAACGCTCCCCCCGCGTGTGACAGAAGGAACGCTCCCCCCGCGTGTGACAGCAGGAACGCTCCCCCCGCGTGTGACAGAAGGAACGCTCCCCCCGCTCCCCCCGCGTGTGACAGAAGGACAAAATGGTTTTGCTTTTTAATTTATTTTCCCTCCTACATCCGTCAAAATATATACGTCAGTGAAAAAAACGGACTGTGTGGCCACTACTGTGTCTTCTGTACTGACGTCCGTCCGTGTGCACGGACGTACAGTCCGTAGAAATCACGCTCGTCTGACCCTAGCCTTAGTAGGTCTCATGTCCGCACTCCCCCATTGTACAGCGCTGTGGAATATGCTGGTGCTTTATACATGAATAATAATAATAATACACACAATACACAGAGGACACATTAATGTGAGTCTGGGATTTACTGCTATGTCTGCATTAGGACACAATACAGAGAGCCTGGTATTTACTGATGTATCCTTTGTGTATTATGAGTAACGCGGACATAATACAGGGAGCCTGGGATTTACTGAGATATCTGCATTACACATAATACACAGAGGACACAATACAGAGAGTCTGGGATTTACGGATATGTCTGCATTAGGACACAATATAGAGAGCCTGGGATTTACTGATGTATCCTTTGTGTATTATGTGTAACGCGGACATAATACAGAGAGTCTGGGATTTATTGGTGGGGGGACTTTATGGTCGGGGGTCTGGATGATGCAGCAGAATATAGTTTTTTGGAGTAATCCCCCTAAATGAGGGATTCTCCATGTGGTGTGACCTATAGGATGAGCTGGCGGTGTGACCTATAGGATGAGCTGGCGGTGTGACCTATAGGATGAGCTGGCGGTGTGACCTATAGGATGAGCTGGCGGTGTGACCTATAGGATGAGCTGGCGGTGTCCACTCCCTGCCACTAATCTCCAGGATCCACATGTTTATGGCAGGAAGGAAGATAAGATCTGAGCTGGACAAAGCATTAAGTGCAGGATCCGGCTGTAAAAGAGGGTCAGGTATTTACGGCCAGCCGCCCAGACCAGTAAAGGGATTAGGGGTTTCAGGTTTGGCAGAGATTCTCATCGCGGGGCGTTTAAATGGCACCGGATTATATGACAAAGCCGGGCAGGGCTGCACATTGTGCTGATCACTGACCTCTGGGCATAAAGCGCGGCAGATAAGAGCTGGTTACACAGGTGAGTGCATGGTGTGGGGGGGGGGGACACACATTCTCCGCATCCCGATTAATCATTCCCCAAATACTGTGTTGACTCATGGATTGATTAATTCTGGAAAGATCGAGTAAAAGACTGAAAACAAAAACACCTTTAAGTGACCCGTCCCTTCTCTTGCGCGTCAGATTGAGCGGCGCCGGCGAGCCAGGATTTGGATGTTGTGGCCTGATGATTGGTGCCAAATTATTCCAGATTATCGCGACACGTGGCTCTTTAACCCGAGAACACGTTCCTAGTGACGCAGAGAGTCGTTTATCTTCATTTGAGAGTCATTTCATAGTTTGGTGCATCCTGCCCGGCATACCATGGTGTCATACCACCGGCTGCCCCGGCACTGTGTGCTGATAAGATGCCGGTGCTAGTGTATGGGGTATAAAATACCCGCTTCCTGTGCCGCAGCCGGTGTTTTCTTGGTTCCTAGCGGTTAATATGTGCTTGGTGTGGTCCTAAGGAGACGGTTAGAGGTGGTTAGCGGGTGGATGGGAGATGCAGAAGGACAGGATGGAGGAGGTTAGTACCGATACAGAGGCCGGAGACACTCAGCCCTGCAGAAGCCGCGGCACGGGGTGACGTGGCGATGCGCAGCCATTACTTACCAGCGTCTCGCCGGACAGGACCTCCAGGAGGGAGATGAGGTTGTGTCCATCTCGTAGATCTTCGTATAAGTCGTTGACATGACGCTGGGCCTGTGGGCAGAGACGAGACGGGAATGAACACCGGAACACCCTGCACCCCAAAACCAAGACAAAAACCATGAGTATAAATGAATCTGAACCCCCAAACACTGGACGAGCTCACAGTGAGGACCATTAATCTGAACCCCCAAAACGTTGAAAGAGCTCACAGTGAGGACCATTAATCTGAACCCCCAAACGCTGGACGAGCTCACAGTGAGGACCATTAATCTGAACCCCCAAAACGTTGGAAGAGCTCACAGTGAGGACCATTAATCTGAACCCCCAAAACGCTGGACGAGCTCACAGTGAGGACCATTAATCTGAACCCCCAAAACGTTGGAAGAGCTCACAGTGAGGACCATTAATCTGAACCCCCAAACGCTGGACGAGCTCACAGTGAGGACCATTAATCTGAACCCCCAAACGCTGGACGAGCTCACAGTGAGGACCATTAATCTGAACCCCCAAAACGCTGGACGAGCTCACAGTGAGGACCATTAATCTGAACCCCCAAACGCTGGGCGAGCTCACAGTGAGGACCATTAATCTGAACCCCCAAACGCTGGACGAGCTCACAGTGAGGACCATTAATCTGAACCCCCAAACGCCGGACGAGCTCACAGTGAGGACCATTAATCTGAACCCCCAAACGCTGGACGAGCTCACAGTGAGGACCATTAATCTGAACCCCCAAACGCTGGACGAGCTCACAGTGAGGACCATTAATCTGAACCCCCAAACGCTGGACGAGCTCAGAGTGAGGACCATTAATCTGAACCCCCAAACGCCGGACGAGCTCACAGTGAGGACCATTAATCTGAACCCCCAAACGCTGGACAAGCTCACAGTGAGGACCATTAATCTGAAGCCGCGGCAGACAATGGGTTAAAGGGCTACCTGCTGGCAAGAGGATTGCTGACATATCAAGCGCCCTGTGAGCTCTGGCACCATCAGCTGCAGAATGTAACCTTTCCTCTGGAATGGACCTCGCCCAGACGCTCCCTATCTCCATATTGCGCAGCTACAGTCCGGCAGCACCGCATGCCACAATAAAACCGACAACCCCCCCCCCCCATTAGCCCAGGGAAGATATGTCTGAGCTCACACGTGGGCATCACTTTCATAAATGGTCCTGTATCCAGAGAAGACTGACAGAAACCCCACGGAGCACAGGCACCGGACATTCCACGCACAGGCACCGGACATTCCACGCACAGGCACAGGACATTCCACGCACAGGCACAGGACATTCCACGCACAGGCACAGGACATTCCACGCACAGGCACAGGACATTCCACGCACAGGCACAGGACATTCCACGCACAGGCACCGGACATTCCACGCACAGGCACCGGACATTCCACGCACAGGCACCGGACATTCCACGCACAGGCACAGGACATTCCACGCCCAGGACATTCCACGCACAGGCACAGACATTCCACGCACAGGCACAGACATTCCACGCACAGGCACAGACATTCCACGCACAGGCACAGACATTCCACGCACAGGCACAGACATTCCACGCACAGGCACAGACATTCCACGCACAGGCACAGACATTCCACGCACAGGTACAGACATTCCACGCACAGGCACAGACATTCCACGCACAGGCACAGACATTCCACGCACAGGCACAGACATTCCACGCACAGGCACAGACATTCCACGCACAGGCACAGACATTCCACGCACAGGCACAGACATTCCACGCACAAGCATTCCACACACAGGCATCGGACATTCCACGCACATTCACCGGACATTCCACGCACAGGCACCGGACATTCCACGCACAGGCACCGGACATTCCACGCACAGGCACCGGACATTCCACGCACAGGCACCGGACATTCCACGCACAGGCACCGGACATTCCACGCACAGGCACCGGACATTCCACGCACAGGCACAGGACATTCCACGCACAGGCACAGGACATTCCACGCACAGGCACAGGACATTCCACGCACAGGCATTCCACGCACAGGCACAGGACATTCCACGCACAGGCACAGGACATTCCACGCACAGGCACAGGACATTCCACGCACAGGCACAGGACATTCCACGCACAGGCACAGGACATTCCACGCACAGGCACCGGACATTCCACGCACAGGCATTCCACGCACAGGCACCGACCTTCCACGCACAGACATTCCACGCACAGACATTCCACGCACAGGCACCGGACATTCCACGCACAGGCATTCCACGCACAGGCACCGACCTTCCACGCACAGACATTCCACGCACAGGCACTGGACATTCCACGCACAGGCACTGGACATTCCACGCACAGGCACTGGACATTCCACGCACAGGCACTGGACATTCCACGCACAGGCACTGGACATTCCACGCACAGGCACAGGACATTCCACGCACAGGCATTCCACGCACAGGCACAGGCATTCCACGCACAGGCACAGACATTCCACGCACAGGCATTCCACGCACAGGCACAGACATTCCACGCACAGGCATTCCACGCACAGGCACCGACCTTCCACGCACAGGCATTCCACGCACAGGCACCGACCTTCCACGCACAGACATTCCACGCACAGGCACCGGACATTCCACGCACAGGCACCGGACATTCCACGCACAGGCACCGGACATTCCACGCACAGGCACCGGACATTCCACGCACAGGCACCGGACATTCCACACACAGGCACCGGACATTCCACGCACAGGCATTCCACACACAGGCATTCCACACACAAGCACCGGACATTCCACGCACAGGCACCGGACATTCCATGCACAGGCACAAAACATTCCACGCACAGGACATTCCACGCACAGGACATTCCACGCACAGGCACTGGACATTCCACGCACAGACATTCCACGCACAGGCACCGGACATTCCACGCACAGGCACCGGACATTCCACGCACAGGCACCGGACATTCCACGCACACGCACCGGACATTCCACGCACAGGCACAGGACATTCCACGCACAGGCACAGGACATTCCACGCACAGGCACAGACATTCCACGCACAGACATTCCGCGCACAGGCAAAGACATTCCGCGCACAGGCACAGACATTCCGCGCACAGGCACAGACATTCCGCGCACAGGCACAGACATTCCGCGCACAGGCACAGACATTCCGCGCACAGGCACAGACATTCCGCGCACAGGCACAGACATTCCGCGCACAGGCACAGACATTCCGCTCACAGGCACAGACATTCCGCGCACAGGCACAGACATTCCGCGCACAGGCACAGACATTCCGCGCACAGGCACAGACATTCCGCGCACAGGCACCAACATTCCACACACAGGCACAGACTGGCACTCACAGTAAAAGCATCACTTGGCAACAAGTGTCAGTAACTGGCATACGGCAAACAATAGGCTGTCGCTGGCATGCAGATCACCGGCACACACTAGCATCCACTGGCACACAGTGAAACAGCACACACTGGCAGCCATTGGCAAGTAGTGCGCTAGTACGCCCTGGCAGTCACTGGCACACAGCAAACAAGCACACACCGGCAGCTGCTGGCACGTAACACACCAGCAGGTCCTGTTGGCACAGAGTGAACCGGCACACACTGGCAGTGGCTGCTGGCATGCAGTGCATTGGCACAGTGGCGCGTGGATGGGCAGTGACCATTGATGAAGGAGACTGAGGAGAAATGGATGAATTTTGGGGAGCCATGGGGTAGTTTGAAAGGCAGCGTTTAGCCGGGGTGTAGTGACATCACCCGGTGCCCGCACCGCTCATCCACAGCTCTTTTATTCCCACGGCCCGGCGAGTGCCGAGGGGCTTTCTCTGAGGATCGGGGGGGGGGGCTGGGTTATATTTAGTGGAGTGTGAGCTCATGGTGTCCCCGCAGGGATGTGAGGGCTGGGTACGTGAGGACTCCTAGCACGCACGGCTCTCTGTATAAAGCTATAAGCTCGGGAATGAAGGACCGGCGAGAGGATCCAACGTATAAAGAGCCAGTGTATTCCAGGCCCCCTCCCCTGACCACATGCATGGAAACCCAGGCTGTATTTTCCCTGTGTGGGCTCAGATATGGGGAGGGGGTCCGCACGCCAGCCCAAACACACTGCGCACCAGAAACTCCACCGAGTCTTCAGAGCTATATCACATGGTGACATCAAGACAGACCATGATGTCATCAAATTCAGCCTCAACTTCCCATGGTTCAGGGGATGCCCTGGTTTGGTGGAGCTATGGGTCAGTCTCCTCTGAGGGGCCGTTGAGTTGGATCCCCCAGTGCATCACACTGCCCCCCTTTCCATACAATGTAACAGAATTGTCCTCCTGTCGCGGTAAAGCAGCGTGGTGAGAGCCGGTCAGCGTGGTGCGAGCCGGTCAGCGTGGTGCGAGCCGGTCAGCGTGGTGCGAGCCAGTCAGAGTGGTGCGAGCCAGTCAGCGTGGTGCGAGCCAGTCAGCGTGGTGCGAGCCAGTCAGCGTGGTGCGAGCCAGTCAGCGTGGTGCGAGCCAGTCAGCGTGGTGCGAGTCGGTCAGCGTGGTGCGAGCCAGTCAGCGAGGAGGCGTCAGCAAACATCACCACAAGGGGGAGAAAACAAGCAAAGGGGACAAAGGGGCCAGAGAGACCCAGAAACCTACCTCCGCTCTCCAGTGCTGCGGAGCCACGTCACGGGGTGAGAGGAGGGGGCGCAAGAATCATCAGAGAGGATAACAGGGAGAGGGGATAACGGGTGGGGGGGGGGGTCACAGGGAAAAGGGTGACCAGGGGTGATAGAGGGGGATGGTACAGGTGATACGGGGGAGGGGGGGTGGTGTTGGTAAGCAGGAAGGGTCCAGGGTCGGATCAGACGCAGAGGGGGATACAGAGGAAATACAAGGGGGGAATAAAAAGGACACAAAGGAGGAGGAAGAAAAGAAAAAGAGAGATTAAAGCAGACATTATTCCCAGGCAGATCCACAGCAACGAAACCCATAAGAATTGCGCGAGATATACAATACGTCAGCCACAAAATCATAAAACTACTGCAGCTCCCAATAAAAATGATATGCTTTACCCCCCCGCCCCGGAGCAGCACCCCCAGAGCCTCGCCACCCATTGACATGCCAGGAGCAGGCTGACATAGCTCACCCCACTCATACGCAGCACAGTGCCCGCAGGAACCCCCACCAGAGGATGGAAATGGCAGGCGTTTCGCGTCCTGGGACATGAGGAGGTGGCTGGGCACAATGCACAGATACTGGCGTGATTTGGAGATGAAAGGTCACAGCCGGCACAGACGCCCTGAATTAACCATCATTATACAAAGAGCAAAGAGGGAGGGGAACCTGAATTAAAGACCGACGAGAGTCACTTTGAACTTGGGGCACATGGAGCTAGAGATGCATTTGGGAGGTGCAGGCCTGATGTGCTATATTGTATGCCTGCCCTCTCCTACGTTAAAGTCACCCTGTACATGCAATTCTAGGTGCAGGGGGGTTTGTCTCCCATCGGGGATGGCATAGTATGCCCCGCAGCATAAAAGCTCAACTACTTTCATTATCGATTAATCGGTTGGTCGATTAATCGAGCTGTGTACAGGACACACGGTTCAGAGTAAGACATTAATAATCTCTGCTTCGGAGCTGATTGGAGAAGACGTGCTGCTGCTGTGCTCGCTGTGATTTACATGTAGGGTTAGGTCAAGCATAACCAGTTTGTTTTTTAGCTTACACAGCAGCAGAACTATAGCACAGACCATGGGGTGCTGCCATGGGGTGCAAGAGCTGTACTGCCACAGTTTTATCCTTACTTGGACCGGGGGACCTTTGCCACCACCCCACCTTCCCTGCCTCCCTTTACTGGTCCAGAGCTGCCATCCCTCCCTCCTTCCCTTTTGATCCAGTCCCTTCCCCCAAACGCTCTCCCCCTTTGCTCTGGTCTCTCCCCCCATTCAGTTTGATCATGAAATTATTTTAAATGGACACACTACGCACCCTGACCACTTTAGTTTATTAAAGTGGTCAGGCTGCGTGGATTGCTCCCCCTTCTCACCCCATTTTCGTGCTGACATCATGTCTATCCGAGTGTTCATTCGGGGAGAAAGCAGACCTGGGTTGAGCTGTGCGCACATTGTCAGTCCATCACTCTGACATGCTCTTTACGTACCTTGTGAGCATAAAGTACGCAAGTTAAAGGAGATACACAAATTATGTATGTACTAGGGATGCACAGATACTAGTATCGGTACCGATACGGGCATTTGCACGAGTACTTGGTGCTCGTGCAAATGCCCCAATACCCAGAAGCCAGCACTGGGCCAGCTTGCCAGTATCCGAGGGGCTGCTAGCAGAATTCCTTAACAGCATTCCGCCAGCACTCCCCTCGTGTTTCACTGAGCGCTGTCGTGCTCATCTGCGCAGCCACCAGCCTTTACAAAGCCAGGGGCCACTCGGAGGAGCACGTCGACGCTCGGTGAAACACGCGGGGTATACCTGATCCTGGAGGCCTGTGCCTGGGTATACATGATTCTGGGGCCTGTGCCTGGGTATACATGATTCTGGGGCCTGGGTATACATGATTCTGGGGCCTGGGTATACATGATTCTGGGGCCTGGGTATACATGATTCTGGGGCCTGTGCCTGTGTATACAGGATTCTGGGGCCTGTGCCTGTGTATACAGGATTCTGGGGCCTGTGCCTGTGTATACAGGATTCTGGGGCCTGTGCCTGTGTATACAGGATTCTGGGGCCTGTGCCTGGGTATACATGATACTGGGGCCTGTGCCTGGGTATACATGATACTGGGGCCTGTGCCTGGGTATACACGATTCTGGAGCCTGTGCCTGGGTATACACGATTCTGGAGCCTGTGCCTGGGTATACACGATTCTGGGGCCTGTGCCTGGGTATACAGGATTCTGGGGCTTGTGCCTGTATATACAGGATTCTGGGGCCTGTGCCTGTGTATACAGGATTCTGGGGCCTGTGCCTGTGTATACAGGATTCTGGGGCCTGTGCCTGTGTATACAGGATTCTGGGGCCTGTGCCTGTGTATACACGATACTGGGGCCTGTGCCTGTGTATACACGATTCTGGAGCCTGTGCCTGGGTATACACGATTCTGGAGCCTGTGCCTGGGTATACACGATTCTGGAGCCTGTGCCTGGGTATACACGATTCTGGAGCCTGTGCCTGGGTATACACGATTCTGGAGCCTGTGCCTGGGTATACACGATTCTGGAGCCTGTGCCTGGGTATACACGATTCTGGGGCCGGGGCCTGGGTATACATGATTCTGGGGCCTGTGCCTGTGTATACAGGATTCTGGGGCCTGTGCCTGTGTATACATGATACTGGGGTCTGTGCCTGTGTATACATGATACTGGGGCCTGTGCCTGGGTATACACGATACTGGGGCCTGTGCATGGGTATACACGATTCTGGAGCCTGTGCCTGGGTATACACGATTCTGGAGCCTGTGCCTGGGTATACACGATTCTGGAGCCTGTGCCTGGGTATACACGATTCTGGAGCCTGTGCCTGGGTATACACGATTCTGGAGCCTGTGCCTGGGTATACACGATTCTGGAGCCTGTGCCTGGGCATACACGATTCTGGGGCCTGTGCCTGGGTATACACGATTCTGGGGCCTGTGCCTGGGTATACACGATTCTGGGGCCTGTGCCTGGGTATACACGATTCTGGGGCCTGTGCATACACGATTCTGGGGCCTGTGCATACACGATTCTGGGGCCTGTGCATACACGATTCTGGGGCCTGTGCATACACGATTCTGGGGCCTGTGCATACACGATTCTGGGGCCTGTGCATACACGATTCTGGGGCCTGTGCACACACGATTCTGGGGCCTGGGCACACACGATTATGGGGCCTGGGCACACACGATTATGGGGCCTGTGCACACACGATTATGGGGCCTGTGTCTGGGCATACATGATTCTGGGGCCTGTGCCTGGGCACACACGATTCTGGGGCCTGTGCCTGGGTATACATGATTCTGGGGCCTGTGCCTGGGCACACACGATTATGGGGCCTGTGCCTGGGCACACACGATTATGGGGCCTGTGCCTGGGCACACACGATTCTGGGGCCTGTGCCTGGGCACACACGATTCTGGGGCCTGTGCCTGGGCATACATGATTCTGGGGCCTGTGCATACATGTGGGTACACATGTATCTGGGGTCTGGTGTGTGGAGATATGTCTGTGTATATGGTCTGGGTATGTGCAGGGGGTAAATGGGGTGCCTGGCCATACAATTTCAATATTAACATAAACTGGACAGGCTTTCAGCAAAATCCTAAATTATTTATCGGAAAGCATCACATGACCTTAAATAAAAGTATTGGTACCTGAAAGCAAGTAACGGCACTCAAAAAAAGATCAGTGAATCCCTGGTATGTACGTATGAAACACGATGCAAATTGCGAAAGAAAAGAAGCAAAGGAAGGCGGGAGGGGGGATCGATTTACATTGTGTTCCTGTTAAGTAAAAAATATATTTATTTTCTGTATCCAGAGAAACGATTAATTGAAAATATAATCGTCCGACTAATCGATTATGGAAATAATAGCTGCAGCCCAACACGGCCTGCTGGTTGGGGAACGGGGGTCCGGCAAGGGAGCGGCATTAACAGATGTGACCCAGTCGGGGTAAAGAGATCTGTTACAAAGACATTTGAGAAAGCCCGGCACAGAGCGAGGGCACCTGTAAAGCCGTATACAGGGCGCGTCCTGCACGATGCATGCCCCACTCAGAACACGTCCTACACAGCACGCGTCCTGCATGCAGCATGTCCCACTCACGACACGTCCTACACAGCACGCGTCCTGCATGCAGCATGCCCCACTCAGGACACGTCCTACACAGCACGCGTCCTGCACGCAGCATGCCCCACTCAGGACACGTCCTACACAGCACGCGTCCTGCACGCAGCATGTCCCACTCGGGACACGTCCTACACAGCACGCGTCCTGCACGCAGCATGCCCCACTCAGGACACGTCCTACACAGCGCGCGTCCTGCACGCAGAAAGCCCCACTAAGGACACGTCCTACACAGGGAGCGTCCTGCACGCAGAAGGCCCCTCTCGGGACACGTCCTACACAGCGCACGTCCTGTACGCAGCAAGCCACAATCAGGTCACGTCCTACACAGGGTGCCGCATCCTGCACACACAGAGGAATAGTGTAGCCCCCGCATGGATTGGTCTGTCCAAGAGGTGGGCGACCAGCACATTGATCAATCAACCAAGGGGACCCAAAACACGCAGAGACGTGGGTCCACGTGATGCAGTAACCCACCCAGTGAGTGAGCTCCGTCTGTCACCAGGCACCCCGAGTGAACCCCACGACGGCTTTACCCTGAGCCAACAATGGCACGACGGAAAGCAAATAAATATTTGTATGTTTCTCAGACAAGCGGCAGGCGCTTCCTGAGGTGATTCACCCGCTGCCTGGGCAGAGCGGCACCACTTCCTCTGCAGCGGAGGCCATGACGCGCTCGTACCATCCGTTCACCCACACGCCTTGTGGCAAAACTAGGGACTGAGCAAGGGGAAAAAAAACCTACAGAAAGTACACCGCTTGCCAGTTCCGCCACACCAATACCAGTCACCGTGACAACCAGCACAGCAACAATGATACCAGTCACCGTGACAACCAGCACAGCAACAATGATACCAGTCACCTTGACAACAATGATACCAGTCACCGTGACAACAGGCACAGCAACAATGATACCAGTCACCGTGACAACCGATATAGCAACAATGATACCAGTCACCGTGACAACCGATATAGCAACAATGATATCAGTCACCTTGACAACAATGATACCAGTCACCATGACAACAGGCACAGCAACAATGATACCAGTCACCGTGACAACAGGCACAGCAAGAATGATACCAGTCACCGTGACAACAGGCACAGCAACAATGATACCAGTCACCTTGAAAACCGGCACAGCAACAATGATACCAGTCACCGTGACAACCGGCACAGCAACAACGATACCAGTCACCTTGACAACCGGCACAGCAACAATGATACCAGTCACCGTGACAACCGATATAGCAACAATGATACTATCCTGAGTGTAAGCGCACGCTGAGCAGGACACTATCCTGAGTATAAGCGCACGCTGAGCCGGACACTATCCTGAGTGTAAATCGCACGGCACGCTGAGCCGGATACAATCCTGAGTGTAAGCGCTCACACTGAGTGAAGGTTCTGAGAAGATCGGGGGGGGGGGATTGTCCCCGTGTTTACTCACCTTGATTAGATGTTTGTTCACCCATTTAGTAAAGGTTTTCTTTTGGACTCGATCCCTTTCATCTAGAAGAGACAGAGATTAAGATGCAGTGAGACACAGTGACACAAACAATACCAGCCTCAATGGACAAACACAAACACACACTAAGATTCAGACACTGCACAATGCAAGAAACCTTACCCCGCTCTGAAGGCGAGTGATAGCATAGCGCTGCGAAACCCAGCCATAGTCCAAAATCCATCCCAATCATACCCTGCCAGGCACGCCCCCAACTGCCCCCGGCACATACCCTGCTAGGTATGCCACCAACTGCCCCCGGCACATACCCTGCTAGGTATGCCCCCAACTGCCCCCGGCACATACCCTGCCAGGCATGCCCCCAACTGCCCTGGCACATACCCTGCCAGGCATGCCCCCACCCCTCGAATTACCCTGCCAGGCACGCCCCCCTCGAATTACCCTGCTAGGCGCAACCCCCAACTGCCCTCGCACATACTCTGCCAGGCGCCCCCCCCGACCTATTCTGCAATACCCTTCCAGGAGCGCACTCCCCAACTACCCCCCCCCCCGCAATACCCTGCCAGGCACGCCCACATGTCCCAAGCACATACACTGCCAGGGGTGCCCCCGACCTGTTGCGCAATACCTTGCCAGGCGCCCCCACACACCCTGCAATCTGTATACAATAAATAAAGTGTGCTGCTCTCTCCCTTCCTCTTGGCCACACAAGTAACACGGCGCCAGCAGCCTCTAAGCTCCTCCTTGTACCAATACTCATTTTTTGGGGGGCTTTTGCCCCATGTTGTAAAGGATTCTGTCCCTCTGGGACTCGTCCCTCCCCCCCCCTGCAGGTTTCAGATTATAGATTTTCTAAACAATAAAAGAAAAAAAAGGAAGTGGAGACATTTACATTCCCCTCCCAGAAACGAGAGCGGCGCGCCGTCTCCCCGCGCCCACCAACGCACAACGCCAGATTCACCTTCTCAGTGCATTATGGGCAACGCCATCACAGATTACAGTAAGGGGGGGGGGATTAAATTACCCAGTGATAACACAAAAATCTAACAACACACAAACACAGACACACACACACCGACACAAAAGCATATACACACACCGACACAAAAGCATATACACACACCGACATCACACACACACAAAAACATATACAGACAGAAAAGCATATACACACCGACATCACACACACACACACACAAAGACATATATACACAGACATCACACACACACACACACGGACACAAAAGCATATACACACGGACACAAAAGCATATACACACGGACACAAAAGCATATACAGTTGTGTTCAAAATGATTCAACCCCCAATGCTGTAAAGGGTTTTAGGGAATTTAGTGACATTTGTAATTGTATTCAGAATGAAATCCTACAAGGACTTTTTAAAGAACCATATGCAACTAAAATGACATCAATTGGTTTTGTAATACAGTAGTAAATGTTTCTTTTGTGAATTCTTCATTGACACAATTATTCAACCCCTTAAAGACTACCACTCTGAAGAACAGAGGTTCATTCAAGTGTTTTCAATCAGGTATTGAAAACACCTGTGGATGTCACGGAGCAGCAATAAAGCATAATAAGCACCAATTAGGCAGCTTTAAAATGACTGTGATACTCAGCTCCTTCTAGACATTTACTGGTGTGGTTACAAACATGGTGAAGTCAAGAGAATGGTCCAGGAAGACAAGAGAAGAGGTGATTACTCTTCACAGGAAGGGCAATGGCTATAAGAAGATTGCAAAGATGTTAAACATACCAAGAGAGACCATAGGAAGCATCATTCCCAAATTCAAGGCAAAGGGCACTGTTGAAACGCTACCTGGTCGTGGCAGAAAGAAGATGCTGACTTCGACTGCTGTGCGCTACCTGAAGCGTAGAGTGGAGAAAAGTCCCCGTGTGACTGCTGAGGAACTGAGAAAAGATTTGTCAGATGTGGGTACTGAAGTTTCAGCTCAGACAATACGGCGCACACTGCGTAATGAAGGCCTCCATGCCAGAACTCCTAGGCGCACCCCCTTGCTGTCTCCAAAGAATAAGAAGAGTCGACTGCAGTATGCCAAAAGTCATGTGGACAAACCACAGAAGTTTTGGGATAGTGTTCTGTGGACTGATGAAACAAAATTAGAACTGTTTGGGCCCATGGATCAACGCTATGTTTGGAGGAGGAAGAACAAGGCCTATGAAGAAAAGAACACCTTGCCTACTGTGAAGCATGGCGGGGGGTCAATCATGCTTTGGGGCTGTTTTGCTTCTGCAGGTACAGGGAAGCTTCAGCGTGTGCAAGGTACCATAAATTCTCTTCAGTACCAGGAGATATTGGATGACAATGTGATGCAGTCCGTCACAAACCTGAGGCTTGGAGACGTTGGACCTTTCAACAGGACAATGATCCCAAGCATACCTCCAAGTCCACTAGAGCATGGTTGCAGATTAAAGGCTGGAACATTTTGGAGTGGCCATCGCAGTCACCTGACTTAAATCCGATTGAGAACCTCTGGTGGGACTTAAAGAAAGCAGTTGCAGTGCGCAAGCCTAAGAATGTGACTGAACTGGAGGCTTTTGCCCATGACGAATGGGCGAAGATACCCGTAGATCGCTGCAAGACACTTGCGTCAAGCTATGCTTCACGTTTAAAAGCTGTTATAACTGTAAAAGGATGTTGTACTAAGTACTAAGATTGAATGTCACTTGGGGGTTGAATAAAACTGATAATGATGTGAGCACAGAAAAGACATTTGTGGTTATTTCATTATAAATGTTATGTTATATTTGTCTGACCTACACGTGCCTCTTTGATTTAATTGTAAGCAAGATGACTGAATGATCAAAATCAATGTCAAACTGGCCAAAACACTCAATTTCAGTGGGGGTTGAATAATTTTGAACACAACTGTACACACCGACATCACACACACACACAAAAACATATATACACAGACAGAAAAGCATATACACACAGACATCACACACACACACGGACACATCACACACGGACACAAAAGCATATACACACCGACACACACACAGAAAAGCATATATACACAGACATCACATCACACACACAGACATCACACACACAGACATATATCACAACACAGATCACACATCACAACACAGATATCACATCACATTACACACACACAGACATATACACAGCCACAAACACATTTATATAAAAACAGACACGGCCATAACTCAAACCGTCTTCTGTTAAAACCGACACATAATATAAACAGAGACATTAAACACACACAGTAAATGCAGAGGATGCGGCACAGCATCATGTTACATAGTTATATAGGCTGAAAAAAGACATGCGTCCATCGGGACGAGGGGCAGGGAGGACATGTATTCAGGATTAATTCATTGAACGAGTCTCAGAATATGGAAATTAAAAAACACACACACACACACACACACCCCTCAGCATGAACAGAAATAATAATAATAAACACAAGTCAGACGTTTTTACAACAAGGAATCAGTAACTAATCTCTGAAAGTTGGTGAAACACGGGGGGCAGAGTCAGAGCTCACTAGCAGCATGGGGCAAAACGTATAAGGAAGCATAGCGGGGGTACGGCCGAGGGGCAGGGAGTGCGGCCGCGGAGCAGGGAGTACGGCGGGGGCGGAGCAGGGAGTACGGCGGGGGCGGGGCAGGGAGTACGGCGGGGGCGGGGCAGGGAGTACGGCGGGGGCGGGGCAGGGAGTACGGCCGAGGGGCTGCGAAGCAGAGCCGAGATAAAGTTCAGGGCGCAGAGCTTGGGATCTGGTGTGGATGAGTAAGAGCCCTCGCTGGTTACTCCTGGGCTCATCACAGACAGCCGGAAGGCGACCCCAGCTCTGCATGGTTTACAGGAGGAAATGCACATTCTGAAACACAGACCCCCACATCAGACTGGGACCAGAGACCCCCACATCAGACTGGGACCAGAGACCCCCACATCAGACTGGGACCAGAGACCCCCACATCAGCCTGGGACCAGAGACCCCCACGTGTAAAACATGTGAAGTCGAGAGCCTCTGTTCTGCCCAGGCCTGAGCAGGAGCCGGGGAATGCAGACGCTCATGATCTCAATGTTTGCAGGAGCAACCTGACCAAATCAACAGGGACAAGACTTACCCCAGAGCCACGGGGTAAACGTACGCCTGCCCCAGAGCCACAGGGTACACGCACGCATGCCCCAGAGCCACGGGGTACACGCACACCTACCCCAGAGCCACGGGGTACACGCACGCATGCCCCAGAGCCACGGGGTACACGCACGCCTGCCCCAGAGCCACGGGGTACACGCACGCCTGCCCCAGAGCCACGGGGTACACGCACGCCTGCCCCAGAGCCACGGGGTACACGCACGCATGCCCCAGAGCCACGGGGTACACGCACGCCTGCCCCAGAGCCGGGGCATATATAGCCTGTCCGAGCCACGGGGTACCTAGTCCTGCCCCGACAGGGTATATACAGATATAGGTCAGTGCCAGCGTACAGAGTTTCCCCTTTACCCCACTAGACAGTCAGTCAATGCCCTCTCACTGGCTGCCCCCCTGTGCCACCTCTCTCCTGTTCAGTACCTTTTTTGCCCTCTGTTGCCCTCAGCACTGCCAGGTAGAGGTTGTCCTCAGAGCTGGTTCTCTGGCGGAAGTTGCCCTCCTCATAGGTTGGCAGAGCGGCATTGGCGCGGTACCGTTGCTGGGCCATGGAGCTTACAATCCAGTGGCCGGTGCAGGGAGCGTGCGAGTGAAGCTGTGCGCGGTGTTTCCTCGGAGAGCTCGCTCTGCTGTCTGAGTCCTCGTCCCTCCTTCCTCCAGGACACCCCCCCCCCACATGCCTGCAGGCTAAGCAATTCCGAGCCTGCCCTGTCTGTTCCTGCCCTGCCTGCCCACCGCCCTCCCTGCAACGAGGTGTGTGTCAGCACACAGCACTGCAAGGTGTGCCTGGTGACACTCCCCACCGCGAGCGCCGGCTGATCCCCCGGCACATTACTCACAGCTTCATCACAGGAAACATGATGTGAGGGCGCCGAGTACACCACCAGCAGCAGCTACTGTGGCTCATTCCACGTTGGGGGGGGGGGGGGGTAACCCCCGCTCATTCCACGCGGGGGGGGGGGGGGGGTACCCTGGCTCATTCCACGCGGGGGGGTGTAACCCCGGCTCATTCCACGCAGGGGGGGGGGGTAACCCCGGCTCATTCCACGCGGGGGGGGGGGGGGGGGGTAACCCCCGGCTCATTCCACGCAGGGGGGGGGGGTAACCCCCGGCTCATTCCACGCAGGGGGGGGGGGTACCCTGGCTCATTCCACGCGGGGGGGTGTAACCCCGGCTCATTCCACGCGGGGGGGGGGGGGGGGGTAACCCCCGGCTCATTCCACGCAGGGGGGGGGTAACCCCCGGCTCATTCCACGCAGGGGGGGGGTAACCCCCGGCTCATTCCACGCAGGGGGGGGGGGTAACCCCCGGCTCATTCCACGCAGGGGGGGGGGACCCCCGGAGCTGCCATGTCTGCCCAGTGTGAGCAGCGCACAGTGTGGGACACCCGGAGCTGCCATGTCTGCCCAGTGTGAGCAGCGCACAGTGTGGGACCCCCGGAGCTGCCATGTCTGCCCAGTGTGAGCAGCGCGCACAGTGTGGGACCCCCGGAGCTGCCATGTCTGCCCAGTGTGAGCAGCGCGCACAGTGTGGGACCCCCGGAGCTGCCATGTCTGCCCAGTGTGAGCAGCGCACAGTGTGGGACCCCCGGAGCTGCCATGTCTGCCCAGTGTGAGCAGCGCACAGTGTGGGACCCCCGGAACTGCCATGTCTGCCCAGTGTGAGCAGCGCACAGTGTGGGACCCCCGGAGCTGCCATGTCTGCCCAGTGTGAGCAGCGCACAGTGTGGGACCCCCGGAACTGCCATGTCTGCCCAGTGTGAGCAGCGCACAGTGTGGGACCCCCGGAGCTGCCATGTCTGCCCAGTGTGAGCAGCGCACAGTGTGGGACCCCCGGAGCTGCCATGTCTGCCCAGTGTGAGCAGCGCACAGTGTGGGACCCCCGGAGCTGCCATGTCTGCACCCCGACCCCAGGACAGGCGGAATCCTGCATTCCAGGAACTTGCTTTAACAGAGCTGGCTGAATATCTCCAAGCTACACATTCCAACACGCTCTGCCACGCAGAGCATTAACCCCTACCTGTACCCCACCCGGCCACACCCAGAGCACTGCCCAGGGCAGCCGCCTGACAGCACCGCAAACCGCACAGAGGATAACGTGCCTCCTGGCACATTCATCCTCTACACCACAGAATGTATAATGTGCAGAGCATTATCTCCGCACATAATGCACTGCACATTAAACATCCCTCAGTAGCTCTGCACATAATGCTCTGCACATCAAACATCCCACAGTAGCTCCACACATAATGCTCTGCACATTATACATCCCTGAGTGGCTGTGCAGATTAATGCTCTGCACATTATACATCCCGCAGTAGCTCCACACATAATGCTCTGCACATTATACATCCCTGAGTGGCTGTGCAGATTAATGCTCTGCACATTATACATCCCGCAGTAGCTCCGTACATAATGCTCTGCACATTATACATCCCGCAGTAGCTCCGTACATAATGCTCTGCACATTATACATCCCGCAGTAGCTCCGTACATAATGCTCTGCACATTATACATCCCTCAGTAGCTCTGCACATTATACATTCCTGAGTGACTGTGCACAGATTTATGCTCTGCACATTATACATCCCGCAGTAGCTCCGCACATAAAGCTCTGCACATTATACATCCCTGATTGGCTGTGCACAGATTAATGCTCTGCACAGCTCTGCTTGCGATTCCCCGGGCGCAGATCCTAGGCTTCCTGTGTTGGATAGAATGCAGCATCAGATAAAGGTGCGGGTCACACCCAGCCTGCGCTGCCCCTACCTGCACGTTATGGCGGCGGCTTGTTTAATTCCCACGCGTTATTTATATCAAGCAACGGGGCTTATCTAGTAAACCGTGACATTTTATGTACAGCAAGACTCTCCACTCCCTGCTTTACACGAGGTGTAGGAGAGGTATATTGTGATGTAAGCACTGTGCTCCCTGCTTTACACAAGGTGAAGGAGGTATATTCTGATGTATGCATGGTAAAGACATGGTGCTCCCTGCTTTACACAAGGTGACAGAGGTATATGGTGCTCCCTGCTTTACACAAGGTGACAGAGGTATATTCTGATGTATGCATGGTAAAGACACGGTGCTCCCTGCTTTACACAAGGTGAAGGAGGTATATTCTGATGTATGCATGGTAAAGACACGGTGCTCCCTGCTTTACACAAGGTGAAGGAGGTATATTCTGATGTATGCGTGGTAACGACACGGTGCTCCCTGCTTTACACAAGGTGAAGGAGGTATATTCTGATGTATGCGTGGTAACGACACGGTGCTCCCTGCTTTACACAAGGGCCAGATGTACGGTACAGACACTACTTGCTGCTGCTTTACACGAGGTGTGCAAGGGGGTGTATTCAGGCAGATGTACAGCAAGGACACTCCGCTTCCTGCTTTACACGAGGTGTGGGTGGGGTACATTGTGACAGATGTACAGTAAGGACACTCTGCTCCGTTGCAGGGTGTGTCACTGCGCTCCCTCCACTGCAGTGACTCACAATCATATCCGCTGCAGCCACATCAGTACAAACACAGGGTGTAACGCAGTGAGTGTCAGCTCTTCTGCTCAGCCGTCCATTTAAAGGATCTCTCTATGCACAGAACCCGCGGCACTAAACCGTATACCTCGACATCAGACCCCTGTATACCTCCTCTCCCTATACCACCACATACATACACCACATACATCCCTTCCCTCACACCCCAAGAGCAAGCCACCTCGAAACCCAGGCCCGAGAGGCTTCCCTGCTTTCACACAGGTGTAACACTAATCCTTAAGTACTAGAGCAGCAGGGAAACGCTCCGATCCCGCGGACGTCCTGGGACCCGAGCATCAGCAAAACCTCAAACATGTCATCATGGCCAGAACCCCAGACATATCGATCACCTCCCATGATGCCCCGGGGCAGCCCCATACCTGTACCGGCCATATGGAACAGGTAGAATGTAACCCCCATATAACACAGCCCTATACCCCATATAACACAGCCCTATACCCCCATATAACACAGCCCTGTACCCCATATAAAACAGCCCTATACCCCCATATAACACAGCCCTATACCCCCATATAACACAGCCCTATACCCCCATATAACACAGCCCTATACCCCCATATAAAACAGCCCTGTACCCCATATAACACAGGCCTATACCCCCATATAACACAGCCCTATACCCCCATATAACACAGCCCTGTACCCCATATAAAACAGCCCTATACCCCCATATAAAACAGCCCTATACCCCCATATAAAACAGCCCTATACCCCCATATAACACAGCCCTATACCCCCATATAACACAGCCCTATACCCCCATATAACACAGCCCTGTACCCCATATAACACAGCCCTGTACCCCATATAACACAGCCCTATACCCCAATATAAAACAGCCCTATACCCCCATATAACACAGCCCTGTACCCCATATAACACAGCCATGTACCCCATATAAAACACAGCCATGTACCCCATATAAAACAGCCCTATACCCCCATATAAAACAGCCCTATACCTCCATATAACACAGCCCTGTACCCCATATAACACAGCCATGTACCCCATATAAAACACAGCCATGTACCCCATATAAAAAAGCCCTATACCCCCATATAACACAGCCCTATATAACACAGCCCTATACCCCCATATAAAACAGCCCCATATAACACAGCCCTGTACCCCCATATAACACAGCCCTCTACCCCCATATAACACAGCCCTGTACCCCCATATAACACAGCCCTGTACCCCCATATAACAGCCCTGTACCCCATATAACACAGCCCTATAGATCCCTATACCCCCATATAACACAGCCCTATAGATCCCTATACCCCCCATATAACACACCCCCATATAACACAGCCCTATACCCCCATATAACACAGCCCTATACCCCCATATAACACAGCCCTATACCCCATATAACACAGCCCTATACCCCCATATAAACAGCCCTATACCCCATATAAAACAGCCCTATACCCCATATAACACAGCCCCATATAACACAGCCCTATACCCCATATAACACAGCCCTATACCCCATATAACACAGCCCTGTACCCCCATATAACACAGCCCTGTACCCCCATATAACACAGCCCTGTACCCCCATATAACACAGCCCTATACCCCCATATAACACAGCCCTATACCCCCATATAACACAGCCCTATACCCCCATATAACACAGCCCTATACCCCCATATAACACAGCCCTATACCCCCATATAAAACAGCCCTATACCCCCATATAACACAGCCATATATATCCATGTACCCCATATAACACAGCCCTGTACCCCCATATAACACAGCCCTATACCCCCATATAAAACAACCCTATACCCCATATAACACAGCCCTGTACCCCCATATAACAGCCCTATAGATCCCTATACCCCATATAACACAGCCCTATACCCCCATATAACACAGCCCTATACCCCCATATAACAGCCCTATACCCCCATATAACACAGCCCTGTACCCCCATATAACAGCCCTATAGATCCCTATACCCCATATAACACAGCCCTATACCCCCATATAACACAGCCCTATACCCCCATATAACACAGCCCTATACCCCCATATAACACAGCCCTATACCCCCATATAACACAGCCCTATACCCCCATATACCACAGCCCTATACCCCCATATAACACAACCCTATACCCCCATATAACACAGCCCTATACCCCCATATAAAACAGCCCTATACCCCCATATAAAACAGCCCTATACCCCATATAACACAGCCCTGTACCCCCATATAACAGCCCTATAGATCCCTATACCCCATATAACAGCCATATATATCCATGTACCCCCATATAACACACCCCCATATAACACACCCCCATATAACACAGCCCTATAGATCCCCGTACCCCCATATAACACAGCCATATATATCCATGTACCCCCATATAACACAGCCCTATACCCCCATATAACAGCCCTATAGATCCCCGTACCCCATATAACACAGCCCTATAGATCCATGTACCCCCATATAACACAGCCCTATACCCCCATATAACACAGCCCTATAGATCCCCGTACCCCCATATAACACAGCCATATATATCCATGTACCCCCATATAACACAGCCCTATACCCCCATATAACACAGCCCTATAGATCCCCGTACCCCCATATAACACAGCCCTATATATCCATGTACCCCATATAACACAGTCCTATAGATCCATGTACCCTCATATAACACAGCCCTATACCCCCATATAACACAGCCCTGTACCCCCAAATAACAGCCCTATAGATCTTTGTACCCCCCATATATCACAGCCCTATAGAGCCCTATACCCCCATATAACACAGCCCTATACCCCCATATAAGCTGGGATGGAACAAGGAAACGTAACTTGAGCATCTTCCTTGATTTTGCCAAGGCCTTTGACACAGTAGACCATGGCATCTTGTTAAAAGAACTTAGACTCTGGTATTGGTGATCCCATGCTAACCTGATATCAATCATATGTATCCGACCGATCACAATGTGTCAATTTCTGACAGCTCCTCCCTCCCCCTCCCAGTCAAATGCGGTGTACCCCAAGGCTCAATACTCGGCCCCCTGCTATTCACAATATTTATAAATGATCTGCCCAATGTCTACAAAGCCTCAACTGTACACATGTACGCAGACGCCACTGTAACCTATACCAGCAAAGCTTCAACTGTACACATGTACGCAGACGCCACCGTAACCTATACCAGCAAAGCCTCAACTGTACACATGTACGCAGACGCCACCGTAACCTATACCAGCAAAGCCTCAACTGTACACATGTACGCAGACGCCACCGTAACCTATACCAGCAAAGCCTCAACTGTACACATGTACGCAGACGCCACCGTAACCTATACCAGCAAAGCCTCAACTGTACACATGTACGCAGACGCCACCGTAACCTATACCAGCAAACCAAATCTCCCGCAGCTGGAGGCCGCGCTGCAAGAACAATTCACAGAGGTAGAAAAGTGGATCAAAGATAAATAAATTTAGAAAAAGTTTGTTATTTTATTTATTTATTTATAAAGGATTTTACCAGGAAGGATACATTGAGATTTCTCTCGTTTTCAAGTATGTCCTGGGTTCAAGAACATTGAGTGGTTACAGAAATACAAGAGAGTAAAAAGCAAGATATTAAAAAAAACACAAACTAACAGAAAATAAATATGTAGCAAATAGTCATTATTAGGGTTGCACCGATACCGATACTAGTATCGGTATCGGGGCCGATACTGGGTACTGCAGGAGTACTTGGTACTCGTGCAGTACCCCCGATATTTTTTCCGATACCGGAAGCCGGCATTGAGCCGGCTTGCCGGTATCCGAGGGGCTGCGGTGGCTGTCCGAATGCTCTATCGGCATTCGGACAGCCGCCCCTGGAGCTGCTCACCGCAATACTTACCTTCCTGGGCGCCGCCGGGAATGTCTCCGCACGTGCGCTCGTTGGAAGGACCCCAGCCGCGACCACGTGGGACCATGTGATCTCGGCTGGGGTCCTTCCAAAGAGCGCACGCGCGGAAACTTTTCCGGCGTCGCTCAGGAAGGTAAGTATGAACACAGTGAGCAGCTGCAGGGCCTGTCAGAGCATTAGGACAGGCCCTGCAGCTGCTATCCGCGATAATACTTACCTTCCTGAGCGACGCCGGGAAAGTTTCCGTGCGCGCGCTCATTGGAAGGACCCCAGCCGTGATCACATGGTCCCACATGGTCGCGGCTGGGGTCCTTCCAACGAGCGCACGCGCAGAGACATTCCCCGGCGTCGCCCAGGAAGGTAAGTATCGTGGGGGGGGGATCCATGTGCTGGGGGGCATACCCATGTGTGAGCTGTGGGGGCATACCCATGTGTGAGCTGTGGGGGCATACCCATGTGTGAGCTGTGGGGCATATCCATGAACTGGGGGCAAAATCCATGTGTGAGCTGGGGGCATACCCATGTGGGAGCTGGGGGGGGCATACCCATGTGGGAGCTGGGGGGGCCATATCCATGAGCTGGGGGGCATACCCATGTGTGAGCTGGGGGGCATATCCATAAGCTGGGGGGCATATCCATGTGTGAGCTGGGGCAATATCCATGTGTGAGCTGGGGCATATCCATGTGTGAGCTGGGGAAAATCCATGTGTGAGCTGGGGCAAATCCCATGAGCTGGGGCAAATCCATGAGCTGGGGGCAAATCCATGTGTGAGCTGGGGCAAATCCATGTGTGAGCTGGGGCAAATCCATGTGTGAGCTGGGGCAAATCCATGTGTGAGCTGGGGCAAATCCATGTGTGAGCTGGGGCAAATCCATGTGTGAGCTGGGGCAAATCCATGTGTGAGCTGGGGCAAATCCATGTGTGAGCTGGGGCAAATCCATGTGTGAGCTGGGGCAAATCCATGTGTGAGCTGGGGCAAATCCATGTGTGAGCTGGGGCAAATCCATGTGTGAGCTGGGGCAAATCCATGTGTGAGCTGGGGCAAATCCATGTGTGAGCTGGGGCAAATCCATGTGTGAGCTGGGGCAAATCCATGTGTGAGCTGGGGCATATCCATGTGTGAGCTGGGGCATATCCATGTGTGAGCTGGGGCATATCCATGTGTGAGCTGGGGCATATCCATGTGTGAGCTGGGGCAATATCCATGTGTGAGCTGGGGCATATCCATGTGTGAGCTGGGGCATATCCATGTGTGAGCTGGGGAAAATCCATGTGTGAGCTGGGGCAAATCCCATGAGCTGGGGCAAATCCCATGAGCTGGGGCAAATCCCATGAGCTGGGGCAAATCCATGAGCTGGGGCAAATCCCATGAGCTGGGGCAATATCCATGAGCTGGGGCAAATCCATGTGTGAGCTGGGGCAAATCCATGTGTGAGCTGGGGCAAATCCATGTGTGAGCTGGGGCAAATCCATGTGTGAGCTGGGGCATATCCATGTGTGAGCTGGGGAAAATCCATGTGTGAGCTGGGGCAAATCCATGTGTGAGCTGGGGCAAATCCATGTGTGAGCTGGGGCATATCCATGTGTGAGCTACGGCAATATCCATGTGTGAGCTGGGGCAGTATGAATATGAAATATATATATATACATATACACATACACACATGTGAGCTGGGGGCATTTTTATATGGTCTGTTCTTATTGGAAAGCGTCACATGACATTAAAGAAAAGTATTGGTGCATCCCTAGTCATTATGTTACATGTTTACAGGTGCATTCTGTATATAGTCACTGTGTTACATGTTTACAGGCGCATTCTGTATATAGTCACTGTGTTACATGTTTACAGGTACATTCTGTATATAGTCACTATGTTACATGTTTACAGGAGCATTCTGTATAGTCACTGTGTTACATGTTTACAGGTGTGTAGCGGAACGGGTGTTGTCTGCCTGCGGGTGTGTTCCTATCTGCTCCTCCCACTGCGCTTACCGCCGACCCGACTACCGAGTGTCACGGCACTCGGCGTCTCGAGCGGCCTGGGATGACCCTGGGGAAGGGTTGGCGGGCTGTGGAGGGGACCCCGGGGTGAGATCAGCCCGACCACTGAGTGACACGGCACTCAGCGTCTCGAGCGGCTGATCTACTGACCTTGGTGCGGTTCGGATCGGGTGTGGAGCGGCCGTTCGGGTGGGAAACGTTTCGTCCGGGGAGCCGTTCGGATGGGAAACGTTTCGGATTTCCCTCGGATATGCAGCGCTTCGGTATATCGATGCGCGGCAGACGCGCCGCGGCTTCGGATCGGGAAACAGCACCGCAGCGTGATCGATCGTTCGGCACGGTCGAAGCCCGTACGATGCACTCCTGTTCTAATCCGGGATGCAGACACAGGGTGATCGGTTCGTATCTCGGGATGCCGCACTCTGGAGACCGCGCGGGATCTCAGCAATACGGCCGAAAATAAAGGACACCAGGCGGAGCTGTATGCACTAGATGATCTGGCTTTATTTTAACACATCACATATATTTATCAACATTGGTACAGCAAGAAAACAATGGGAATCCCTGCCCGCCCCCACAAGCCTCATTGGCCCTCGCTGGAAGGAGGCACCCGGGTCCCGATTATTGGCGGTTACGAATCGGGGTGTTGCCGATTCGCAACCGGATGGTCCGAATCGGCCATTTTCCGATCCGATCGATTCGACCGGATCCACGAGGCACTGGGAAATGGCGGCGAGCAAAGCACACAATGGGATTTACACACATTTCGCAATACAACAAGGGGGACACTTTTATTACACCACACAATGAAACCACATCTAATAAAATAAAGCAAGGAGTTCTGCTGGTGCAACGGCACCTAGGAGTATATGGGAATAGAAACGTCACAAAGGACTGTCCCTGGCTGAGGGTCCTGGGCCATTCCGTGACAAGGTGCATTCTGTATATAGTCACTGTGTTACATGTTTACAGGTGCATTCTGTATATAGTCACTGTGTTACATGTTTACAGGTGCATTCTGTATATAGTCACTGTGTTACATGTTTACAGGTGCATTCTGTATTGAGGTATGTTAGTAAGGAGCTCGAGTGACTTAAGACTGGGGGAAGATTTGATGGTGTCTGGAAGGTTATTCCATAATTGTGGTGCTCTGTAGGAAAATGAGGACCGAGCCACTGTCTTTTTGTATTGTGGTATTGCAAGTAAGGTGCTGGTCCTGGATCGGAGGTTATAGGATGAGGGAACTGCTAGGGGAAGCAGCCTATTCAGATAGGGCGGTAGCTTCCCAGAAAAGCTCTTAAACACCAGGCTGGAAAGGTGAAGGGTGCGTTTAGACTCCAGCGACGGCCAGTTTAGCTGTTTTAACATGTCACAATGGTGGGTCATGTAGTTACATTGTAATGCAAAGCGGCAGAAGGAGTTATACAATGTAGTAAGTTTCTGGAGGTGTGTTTGCGGGGCCGCTGCATACACTACATCTCCGTATTCAATAGCTGGCATAAGCATTTGCTGTACAATCTGCTTTGTTACCGCGGGGCTCAGGCAGGATTTGTTTCTGTACAGGGCGCCTAGTTTGGGGTAAAGTTTAGATGAGAGTTTTTCGATGTGGGGCCAAAGGATAGATTTGGGTCCAACCACATACCTAGATATTTGAGAGAAGTGACTGTGGTCAGCGTGCCATTTGATTTTGTCCCCACACGTAAATGGGGATTTTGCAATTTGTGTAGTTTAGGTTTTGTTCCAAAGAGCATCGTTACAGTTTTGTCGTTATTTAAAAAAAGTTTATTGTGTTTGATCCACTTTTCTACCTCTGTGAATTGTTCTTGCAGCACGGCCTCCAGCTGTGGGAGATCTGGTTTGCTGGTATAGGTTACAGTGTCGTCTGCGTACATGTGTACAGTTGAGGCTTTGTAGACATTGGGCAGATCATTTATGAATATTGTGAATAGCAGGGAGCCTAGTATTGAGCCTTGGGGTACACCGCAAGTGACTGGGAGGGGAAGGGAGGAGCTGCCAGAAATTGACACAAATTGTGATCGGTCGGATACATATGATTGAAACCAGGTTAGCGTGTGATCACCAATACCAGAGTTTTTACGTTTTTTTAACAAGATGCCATGGTCTACCGTGTCAAAGGCTTTGGCAAAATCAAGGAAGATGGCTCCAGTTAGATTTCCTTGTTCCATCCCAGCTTGGATATCATTGCAGACTTTTAAAAGGGCGTTTGTAGTTGAGTGATTTGGACGAAAGCCGGATTGATCCGGGTTTAAGTAGTTCCAATATTGATAATAATCACGTAATTGTGTGTAGACACATTTTTTCAAACTTTTTGACATTACAGGGAGCAACAATATCGGATGGTAGTTGGATACTAAAGTACTGTCACCACTTTTTGGGTATGTATCCAGTCGCCAGTGATTCATTAATTAGGGTTGCGACAGGATTTGCAATTGCCGGCGCACTGATTTTCAGCAGCATTGCTGGTATTTGATCAGGTCCAGACTGGTATTTCATTTTTTGCTTACGGAGAAGTTTAGTAATGACACTGACAGGAAATGGTCTAAAACTGAATTCCTGTAGGATACAGGGACTTTGCACAGTTGGAGGGGCCTGACCTGCATGAGGCCTTTCTGATTGCATGTAATTTCCTAGCTTGACAAAGTGGTGGCACATCCAACAAAATAATCATTAAAGGCATTTTCTAACTCTAGGGGGTGTTGCAGGGTTTGGTTGTTTACTTTGACAGCAGTCGGCTGGGAGTGGACTGGGGGTGCTTGTATGTTACTTATGGTTTTGTTTAGATTTTCATTGAAGTAATGGGCTTTAACCATTTTTGTTTGTTTTGTGCATTCATTCCGGCATTTTCGGTATTCGTAGTGATCGTTCATGGAACCAGTACTTTTCTGGGAAGCTGCCACCCTACCTGAATAGGCTGCTTCCCCCAGTTTCCTCATCCTATAACCTCCGATCCAGGACCTGCAACCTTACTTACAATACCACAATACAAAAAGAAAGTGGCTCCATCCTCATTTTCCTACAGAGCACCGCAAATATGGAATAACCTCCCAGACGCCATCAAATCTTCCCCCAGTCTAAAGTCCCTTAAGACTACCCTATTAACATACCTCAATACGGAATGCACCTGTAAACATGTAACACAGTGACTATATACAGAATGCACCTGTAAACATGTAACACAGTGACTATATACAGAATGCACCTGTAAACATGTAACACGGTGACTATATACAGAATGCACCTGTAAACATGTAACACGGTGACTATATACAGAATGCACCTGTAAACATGTAACACGGTGACTATATACAGAATGCGCCTGTAAACATGTAACATAGTGACTATATACAGAATGCGCCTGTAAACATGTAACACGGTGATTATATACAGAATGCACCTGTAATCATGTAACATAGTGACTTTATTTCCTAAATATTTATTTTTCTGTTAATCTGTGTATTTGGTTTTGTGTTAATATCTTTCATTTTACTATTTTGTATTTCTGTAACATTTCAATGTTCTTGAACCCAGGACATACTTGAAAACTAGAGAAATCTCAATGTATCCTTCCTGGTAAAATCCTTTGCAAATAAATAAATATTAAATGTGATGCTGCATCGCTCTCTGTTTGCAATGACCCAGGCGCCCTCTAGTGTGCAAGTCTGGCAGTGCAGGACTCTCCCTGTACCTGCACCACAGACAGGATGCGAGTCACCATGACCAGAATCTCCATTCCCAAAAGTCCTCTCAATGAGGACAGATCAGAGAGATTTCTATAAATAAATTTATATGACAAAAAGAGCGAATCAAGAGCGGAACAAACCCCGAGACCAGTTGCTTCCTCCCAGCCCATAGGGGGGGCCGGGGAAACTCACCAAGAGTCACCCCCGTCCCCGACCACCGCCAACGGGAAGCCCAGCCCACGGGGGGACCGGGGCAACTCACCAAGAGTCACCTTCCCGTCCCCGACCACCGCCAACGGGAAGCCCAGCCCACACGGGGACCGGGGCAACTCACCAAGAGTCACCCCCCGTCCCCGACCACCGCCAACGGGAAGCCCAGTCCACGGGGCGACCGGGGCAACTCACCAAGAGTCACCCCCGTCCCCGACCACCGCCAACGGGAAGCCCAGCCCACGGGGGGACCGGGGCAACTCACCAAGAGTACCCCCCCGACCGACCACCACCATCAGCGAGAAGCCCAGCCCCGTCCCCGACTGACCACCACCAACGGGAAACACAGCCCTGTCCCCGACCAACCACCACCAGTGGGAAGCCCAGCCCTGTATCTGACCGACCACCACGCCAGCGGGAAGCCCAGCCAGGTCCGACTGAACACCAGGGGAAGTCTGCCCTTCTAAAAAGAGACAGACTGACAGCTTTATTTGCCGCTGTGGGTGATTGGGGGTTAACTCGGCGCTGTGCTGTGATTGGGGATTAATTCGGTGCCGTTCCTCCTTTTCATGTCGCCCACTCAGAGGTGTTTTACAGCCACTGTAAGGCCTGAAGCACAAAGTCGAGGCCAGCGCGCCCGCCCCGGGGCCCCCCATAACCTGTTTGGGCAGGATCCTTTGTGACAGTCACTGGGATGTGGAATCCGACATCACAAATATGCAGCCCATGTACCCGCTCTGCGCTGCAGCCATGTTGGCTCCTCACTTGGCGCTGAGCGAGGTTTTGTGGATCACCTGACCATACCTTGGAGGAGGTGCGATGGCTTTGCCCCTGACCTTTACTCTCGGAATGCCTGGTATGCGTCGGATACTAAATCAGTGTGTTATGAGGATTGTTTTGCGCTCCGTGCCGGCGCCATTCACATGCCAGTCCCGCGCGTTGCCAGGTGGGTACACACCTAACAAGTGAGAAGCAGCAGTGGGACAGGCCCGGCGAATCGAATGCCGGATCATGTTTAGCAGGTCCTGCCGGATCATCATAACCACTCACTTTATCAGGCCCACCAATGCGCGCAGGCCAGAGGACGCGGGGGGGGGGTAAATGCCAGCCTGGGGGCATCCAGAAATACCAGGTGTGAGGGGATACATTTGCCCACACCGCTGAATGAATCTCCAGCATGGCGAACGTCCACCATCAGCGAGACCACAGTTTGTGAGGAGCATCACAAAACACAAGCTTCCTACAAACCGCGGGGCTTTGTGTGGTCTGAGGCCAGCGTGGGCACCTCTGGGACCACCACGTGGGCACTGGAGAAAGACTGTGCCAACCGGAATCACACAGGACAAATATCGCCTAATAAATTGATAGCTGGTGGGGAGCGTGGCGATGTGAAATGATGAGGGCTGGCAGGATGCCCCCATGGAAAGGTGCAGTGGGGCATTCCAGCAGAGGCTGGCGAGCTATGCCCATGCGGAGGCTCAGCGGGCGGCAGCGCCTACAGGTTCTTCTCAACAATGGATCAGTCGTAAAAATGAAAACAGACAGGAAGGAGAGCCATGCCATGTGGAAGAGATCAGCACGGGCGAGCGCAGGAACGGCGGGCGAGCGCAGGAACGGCGCGCCACCGCCTTAACCCTTTCCTAAACGTGCACGCCGCTAACAACACCGCCCCCCCTTTACACTCCAGGAAGCCGTGCGTTACCCTGGAGCCCAGCGCTGCGGCTCACGGTGATTTGTTCCGCAATCCATAAGAGTACAGCAGTGACAGGGTTAATCTGGCAGGTGGAGCGGCCCTTGGGCTAGTTCGAGGGGTACAGGGATGAAGGCGTGTCACAGCAGAACTGGCCCCGTAACCCATAAGGCATAGATGTAGCTCTATAGGACAGTTCAGGGGTTAATGCGGGGTGGCGGGAAGCTCAGGGGGTTAATACGGGGTTGGTGAGTAGCTCGGGGGTTAATACGGGGTTGGTGAGTAGCTCGGGGGTTAATACGGGGGTGGTGAGTAGCTCGGGGGTTAATACAGGGTGGGGACTTGCTCGGGGGTTAATACAGGGTGTGGGTAGCTCAGGGGTTAATACGGGGTGGGGACTTGCTGGGGGGGTTAATACGGGGGTGGTGAGTAGCTCGGGGGTTAATACAGGGTGGGGACTTGCTCGGGGGTTAATACAGGGTGGTGGGTAGCTCAGGGGGTTAATACGGGGTGGGGACTTGCTGGGGGGGTTAATACGGGGTGGTGGTAGCTGGGGTTCACACCTAGGGGGAGGGGCAGCTCAGGGGTTCACACCTAGGGGGAGGGGCAGCTCAGGGGTTCACACCTGGGGGGAGGGGCAGCTCAGGGGTTCACACCTAGGGGGAGGGGCAGCTCAGGGGTTCACACCTGGGGGGAGGGGCAGCTCAGGGGTTCACACCTGGGGGGAGGGGCAGCTCAGGGGTTCACACCTGGGGGGAGGGGCAGCTCAGGGGTTCACATATAGGGGAGGGGCATCGCGAGGGTTAACTTTTCGGGAATAGTGGGCGGGTCAGGGATAATGCATGTGGGGTCACACAGGGTTAAACCCACCTATACAGCACAGCTTGTTGTACAGGTAGCTTTTCCTCTCCTGCTCCGTATTCCCGTCCAGCCAATCAGAGCGCTCAAGCAGCATCTCCTTCTTAAAGGTGTAGTACCAGGTGGAGGACGCGGGGCGTTTCGCCGCTCCGGCCATGCTGCCGCCTCAGGGGGGTCCGGCAGGTGCAGGGAGCGGGGCCGCCGGGCACACTCCGGCCCGATACACCGTATTAAAAGCAGGAAGCAGCTTCTCCCCGTCTGCCGCGGCAACTTCTCCTGGCTCCCCCTCCCCGTGGCAACAGCTCCCGCCCATCAACAACACATGAAGCCCGCCCACAGCACAACCACACTGCCAGCACATCCCGGAGCCCGCCCACAGCACATCCCGGAGCCCGCCCACAGCACATCCCGGAGCCCGCCCACAGCACAGACACCCTGCCTATCACATCCCGGAGCCCGCCCACAGCACATCCCAGAGCCCGACCATGTGCCACCCTGCCTAGCACATCCCGGAGCCCGACCATGTGCCACCCTGCCAGGCTTTCCCCTAATTTCTCTCCCTTAAAACGTTCCTATTTAGGGAGGCCGACCACCCAACTCACTGACACAACCATCAATCACTCTCACCTTGCAGTCCTCTCCTCCTGTTTCCAACCCCAACCCTCCTAGATTGTGAGTTCCTACGGGAATAGGGCCCTCATCTCCTCCTGTACTGTTTGTCAAATGTTGTTCAATGTATTGTAACCCTGTCTATACTGTGCTTATTGTACAGCGCTGCGGAATATGCTGGCGCTTTATAAATAAAGAATAATAATAATAGCAAAGCCCCAGAATAATGAAAGAGTCTGTGTGTGCGGGAATTCCAACACGTGACCGCGCGGAGAGAGCGCAAGCTCTGCGGCTCAGCCAGACCTGGATTAAGATCTCTATGGGGCGGGAGCGGAATATTTTGGTGGCCTTTTTTGTAATTTAATAATGACTATTTCCTAAATATGTTAATCTGTATATTTCTGTTTTTTTTTAATATCTTTCATTTATTACTTTGTATTTCTGTAACAATTCAATGCTCTTGAATCCAGGACATACTGAAAATGAGAGAAATCTCAATGTATCCTTCCTGGGCTATATGTAACCAGGCAGATACGGCTATATGTAACCGGGCGGATACGGGTATATGTAACCAGGCAGATACGGGTATATGTAACCAGGCGGATACGGGTATATGTAACCAGGCAGATACGGCTATATTTAACCAGGCAGATACGGGTATATGTAACCAGGCGGATACGGCTATATTTAACCAGGCAGATACGGGTATATGTAACCAGGCAGATACGGGTATATGTAACCAGGCAGATACGGGTATATGTAACCAGGCGGATACGGGTATATGTAACCAGGCGGATACGGCTATATTTAACCAGGCAGATACGGGTATATGTAACCAGGCAGATACGGGTATATGTAACCAGGCAGATACGGGTATATGTAACCAGGCGGATACGGGTATATGTAACCAGGCGGATACGGGTATATGTAACCAGGAGGATACGGGTATATGTAACCAGGCAGATACGGGTATATGTAACCAGGCGGATACGGGTATATGTAACCAGGCGGATACGGGTATATGTAACCAGGCAGATACGGGTATATGTAACCAGGCAGATACGGGTATATGTAACCAGGCAGATACGGGTATATGTAACCAGGCAGATACGGGTATATGTAACCAGGCGGATACGGGTATATGTAACCAGGCAGATACGGGTATATGTAACCAGGCAGACACGGGTATATGTAACCGGGCGGATACGGCTATATGTAACCGGGCGGATACGGGTATATGTAACCAGGCGGATACGGGTATATGTAACCAGGCGGATACGGGTATATGTAACCAGGCGGATACGGGTATATGTAACCAGGCGGATACGGGTATATGTAACCAGGCAGATACGGGTATATGTAACCAGGCGGATACGGGTATATGTAACCAGGCGGATAAGGGTATATGTAACCAGGCAGATACGGCTATATGTAACCAGGCAGATACGGCTATATGTAACCAGGCAGATACGGGTATATGTAACCAGGCAGATACGGGTATATGTAACCAGGCAGATAAGGGTATATGTAACCAGGCGGATACGGGTATATGTAACCAGGCAGATACGGGTATATGTAACCAGGCAGATACGGGTATATGTAACCAGGCAGATACGGGTATATGTAACCAGGCAGATACGGGTATATGTAACCAGGCAGATACGGGTATATGTAACCAGGCAGATAAGGGTATATGTAACCAGGAAGATATTCATTACCCATAGCCATTAATACCCCCAGTCACAGTAATCATTACCCCCAGTCACAGTAATAATCATTACCCCCAGTCACAGTAATAATCATTACCCCCAGTCACAGTAATCATTACCCCAGTCACAGTAATCATTACCCCAGTCACAGTAATAATCATTACCCCCAGTCGTAATAATCATTACCCCCAGTCACAGTAATCATTACCCCCAGTCACAGTAATCATTACCCCAGTCACAGTAATCATTACCCCCAGTCAGTAATATCATTACCCCAGTCACAGTAATAATCATTACCCCCAGTCACAGTAATAATCATTACCCCCAGTCACAGTAATAATCATTACCCCCAGTCACAGTAATAATCATTACCCCAGTCACAGTAATCATCATTACCCTCAGACACAGTAATCATCATTACCCCCAGTCACAGTAATCATCATTACCCCCAGTCACAGTAATCATCATTACCCTCAGTCACAGTAATAATCATTACCCTCAGTCACAGTAATAATCATTACCCTCAGTCACAGTAATAATCATTACCCTCAGTCACAGTAATCATCATTACCCCCAGTCACAGTAATAATCATTACCCCCAGTCACAGTAATAATCATTACCCCTAGTCACAGTAATAATCATTAACCCCAGTCACAGTAATCATTACCCCCAGTCACAGTAATCATTACCCCCAGTCACAGTAATAATCATTACCCCCAGTCACAGTAATAATCATTACCCCCGTCACAGTAATAATCATTACCCCCAGTCACAGTAATCATTACCCCCAGTCACAGTAATCATTACCCCCAGTCACAGTAATAATCATTACCCCCAGTCACAGTATTAATCATTACCCCCAGTCGTAATAATCATTACCCCCAGTTGTAATAATCATTACCCCCAGTCGTAATAATCATTACCCCCAGTCACAGTAATCATTACCCCCAGTCACAGTAATCATTACCCCCAGTCACAGTAATCATTACCCCCAGTCACAGTAATCATTACCCCCAGTCACAGTAATCATTACCCCCAGTCAGTAATAATCATTACCCCCAGTCACAGTAATAATCATTACCCCCAGTCACAGTAATAATCATTACCCCCAGTCACAGTAATAATCATTACCCCCAGTCACAGTAATAATCATTACCCCCAGTCACAGTAATCATCATTACCCTCAGTCACAGTAATCATCATTACCCCCAGTCACAGTAATCATCATTACCCCCAGTCACAGTAATCATCATTACCCTCAGTCACAGTAATAATCATTACCCTCAGTCACAGTAATAATCATTACCCTCAGTCACAGTAATAATCATTACCCTCAGTCACAGTAATCATCATTACCCCCAGTCACAGTAATAATCATTACCCCCAGTCACAGTAATAATCATTACCCCCAGTCACAGTAATAATCATTACCCCCAGTCACAGTAATAATCATTACCCCCAGTCACAGTAATCATTACCCCCAGTCACAGTAATCATTACCCTTAGCCACTAATACCCCCCCAGTCACAGTATGGGTCCATTCTAGGCACAGCCGGTTCGCCGGGCACAGCCGCTTGGCATTTCCCGCCTGTTTCAGATTTTCCAACAAAGAATAAAATAATTCAAAGCAGATTTTCCACAAAGATGGAAATTCCAAAAATAACGCGTCTGACTCAGACAGTGTGACGGGGAATATCCTCAGGGTGGGGCACGTTACCACGTCCTCTGGTCATCAAGGGGGCCCTGGCAGATCCCCACCGGCCAGGTCCAACATGCTACCGGACACTGTGGCAATAACCTGAAAAAGGTCCGGAATTCTGGAAGAGATACATTATATATATAGAATCGTTTAACCCTTTGGGGAGAATGCACAGCGCCCCGGTAAGGTGGTGTTGGGGGGATGGAGACTCTTGGCAAGCGACATTAATGAATCTAAATGAAAAGTTGATTGTAAAAGCCAGAATACCGGTAAAACCACATGGTTTCCATGGAAAGTCAGGGGGAAGTGACTCATCGCTGCCACGGCTCATACCGAATCTTAACCTCAAATCACTGCAGCCTGACAGACACAGTCACTTCAATCCGGAATGTTCAGCGGCCGCCCACGCCGCCACAAAGTCACCAAGCAGCTGGCAATTTGGCATCACAGAGTGGCACAGCATTATGGGACAGAAAAAGGCCATCACTGATTGGCTGCATTAAGTTAGCGGCCGTGGATTGTATCCTGCAATCTCCCAGCAGCCGGATATCACCGAGTACCAGCAGCGCTGGGAGGCCGAGCACTACGTCCGGACACACCGGGAATACTGTGCAGCGTCGGCCACTGGTTAAAGGCTGCGGAGCTTTGCTTATCCCGAGGGAGAGGGCAGGGTGGACTCCCGAGGGAGAGGGCAGGGTGGGCTCCCGAGGGAGAGGGCAGGGTGGGCTCCCGAGGGAGAGGGCAGGGTGGGCTCCCGAGGGAGAGGGCAGGGTGGGCTCCCGAGGGAGAGGGCAGGGTGGGCTCCCGAGGAGAGGGCAGGGTGGGCTCCCGAGGAGAGGGCAGGGTGGGATCCCGAGGGAGAGGGCAGGCTCCCGAGGGTGAGGGCAGGGTGGGCTCCCGAGGGCAGGGTGGGCTCCCGAGGGTGAGGGCAGGGTGGGATCCCGAGGGCAGGGTGGGCTCCCGAGGGAGAGGGCAGGGTGGGATCCCGAGGGAGAGGGCAGGCTCCCGAGGGTGAGGGCAGGGTGGGCTCCCGAGGGCAGGGTGGGCTCCCGAGGGTGAGGGCAGGGTGGGCTCCCGAGGGTGAGGGCAGGGTGGGCTCCTGAGGGTGAGGGCAGGGTGGGATCCGAGGGTGAGGGCAGGGTGGGATCCCGAGGGTGAGGGCAGGGTGGGCTCCCGAGGGAGAGGGCAGGGTGGGCTCCCGAGGGTGAGGGCAGGGTGGGCTCCGAGGGTGAGGGCAGGGTGGGCTCCCGAGGGTGAGGGCAGGGTGGGCTCCCGAGGGCAGGGTGGGCTCCCGAGGGCAGGGTGAGATCCTGAGGGAGAGGGCAGGGTGGGATCCCGAGGGAGAGGGCAGGGTGGGATCCCGAGGGAGAGGGCAGGGTGGGCTCCCGAGGGAGAGGGTGGGCTCCCGAGGGAGAGGGTGGGCTCCCAAGGGCAGGGTGGGATCCCGAGGGAGAGGGCAGGGTGGGATCCCGAGGGAGAGGGCAGGGTGGGCTCCCGAGGGCAGGGTGGGCTCCCGAGGGAGAGGGCAGGGTGGGCTCCCGAGGGCAGGGTGGGCTCCCGAGGGCAGGGTGAGATCCCGAGGGCGAGGGCAGGGTGGGATCCTGAGGGAAGAGGGCAGGGTGGGAACCAGATAACTTTCCAGAACCCTTGGCAAAGGGAAGCGACCCTGTGGAATTCCCCGGCATCCGACCACTGCCTGGCAAGAATACCTCGCTCTGTGCGACACCAACTACCCACTGCCTGGCAAGAATACCTCGCTCTGTGCCACGCCAACTACCCGCTGCCTGGCAAGAATACCTCGCTCTGTGCCATGCCAACTACCCGCTGCCTGGCAAGAATACCTCGCTCTGTGCCACGCCAACTACCCGCTGCCTGGCAAGAATACCTCGCTCTGTGCCACGCCAACTACCCGCTGCCTGGCAAGAATACCTCGCTCTGTGCCACGCCAACTACCCGCTGCCTGGTAATAAAACCCTGCATTGCCACACCGGCCAAGTACCCGCTGCCTGGTAATTCCCTACTATGCCAGGCCAGTCATCCACTGCCTGCCAATAATATGTAGCTCTGTGGCATGTGAACCAGTAACAGACTGCCTGGTAATAATACCCGTCTCTGTGCCCTCTCAGTCTGCTTTTCCTCCATTGTTTCGTAGGCCTTAGCCCCCCTCCAGGTTTCTTGCCATGGTATCAGGTAACAAACCACATTAACCCCCCCCCCCCCCCCCCCCCGCCATGGTTTCCAGGAATCACAGCCAGTTTGGTGCCAGGAACTCCAAGCAGGATCCACCGCCGTATCATCGCTTAATAGAGGTGATACACATGGGGGATTGGCATGCGTGGCACAAAGCGGCAGGGAAGCGGGCGACTGGCACAATCCTGACAATCCGTAAAACAAGTGCCTCCATGTACACACACGGCTCTCGGCCACACACACACACACACTGCATTGGGACACGCACACACCACACGCAGAATGCACACACTGCTCTGGGACACGCACACGCAGAATGCACACACTGCTCTGGGACACGCACACGCAGAATGCACACACTGCTCTGGGACACGCACACGCAGAATGCACACACTGCTCTGCGACACGCACACGCAGAATGCACACACAGCCCTGGAACACACACGCAGAATGCACACACTGCTCTGGAACACACAAGCAGAATGTACACACTGCCCTGGGACACACACGCAGAATGCACACACTGCTCTGGAACACACAAGCAGAATGTACACACTGCCCTGGGACACACACGCAGAATGCACACACTGCTCTGGAACACACAAGCAGAATGCACACACTGCCCTGGGACACACACGCAGAATGCACACACTGCCCTGGGACACACACGCAGAATGCACACACTGCCCTGGGACACACACGCAGAATGCACACACTGCTCTGGGACACACACGCAGAATGCACACACTGCTCTGGGACACACACATGCAAAATGCACACACTGCTCTGGGACACACACACGCAGAATGCACACACTGCCCTGGGACACACACGCAGAATGCACACACTGCTCTGGGACACACACGCAGAATGCACACACTGCTCTGGGACACACACATGCAGAATGCACACACTGCTCTGGGACACACACACGCAGAATGCACACACTGCCCTGGGACACACACGCAGAATGCACACACTGCTCTGGGACACACATGCAGAATGCACACACTGCTCTGGGACACACACATGCAGAATGCACACACTGCCCTGGGACACACACGCAGAATGCACACACTGCCCTGGGACACACACGCAGAATGCACACACTGCTCTGGGACACACACACGCAGAATGCACACACTGCTCTGGGACACACACACGCAGAATGCACACACTGCTCTGGGACACACACACGCAGAATGCACACACTGCCCTGGGACACACACGCAGAATGCACACACTGCTCTGGGCCGCGCACACACACACACACAGAATACACACAAGGCACTGGGCCACACACACACACAAAATACAAACACACGCAGAATGCACACACTGCTCTGGGACACACACGCAGAATGCACACACTGCTCTGGGACACACACGCAGAATGCACACACTGCTCTGGGACACACACGCAGAATGCACATACTGCTCTGGGACACACACGCAGAATGCACACACTGCTCTGGGACACACACGCATGCAGAATGCACACACTGCTCTGGGCCGCACACACACACACACAAAGAATACACACACACACAGAACACACACACACACAGAACACACACACACACACACACACAGAATACAAACACAGAATACACACACACACACAGAATACACACACACACAAAATACAAACAAGGCACTGGGCCACACACACACAGAATACAAACACACACGGAATACACACAAGGCACTGGGCCACACACAGAATACAAACACACACAGAATACACACAAGGCACTGGGCCACACACACACAGGCGCTGTGGGTTTCCTGCTTGATGTCTGACAAGTGGTACAAGATGAAGCAGCAGATGGTAGAATGGCAACAGACTAAACACATCTTACGCGGCGTCCAGAGCCGTCAAACCGTGACAGAACTGACACTGTAACACATCCAACTATTCCCAATGATCAACCTCCCAAACAAGACACATACAGCATTCTAAAAGAGCCAACACATTCCGTAGGGATGCACGATGAGCGACACTACAAGCTGGTTATACAGGGAGGGAAGGTGAGGAGGGCCGGGCGCACACAATGTGCAGGGAGTGTGTAATTACACACAGGGTAAACACCGGCTCCAGCTGGCTTTATAGCAACAAGACCGGCACAAGGACATTTACACACAAAACCAAACCAGATACACACGGGGCGCTGTCTATACACAAAGTGCCCGGGGCTGTATACAAGTGTAACAATTCAATGTTCCTGAACCCAGGACATGCTGAAAACCAGAGAAATCTCAATGTATCCTTCCTGAAAACCAGAGAAATCTCAATGTGTCCTTCCTGAAAACCAGAGAAAGCTCAATGTGTCCTTCCTGGAAAACCAGAGAAATCTCAATGTATCCTTCCTGGAAACCAGAGAAATCTCAATGTATCCTTCCTGGAAACCAGAGAAATCTCAATGTGTCCTTCCTGGAAAACCAGAGAAATCTCAATGTGTCCTTCCTGGAAAACCAGAGAAATCTCAATGTATCCTTCCTAGAAAACCAGAGAAATCTCAATGTGTCCTTCCTGGAAAACCAGAGAAATCTCAATGTATCCTTCCTGAAAACCAGAGAAATCTCAATGTGTCTATTCTGGAAAAATACTTTATAAATAAATAAATATATACAGTTGTGTTCAAAATTATTCAACCCCCACTGAAATTGAGTGTTTTGGCCAGTTTGACATTGATTTTGATCATTCAGTCATCTTGCTTACAATTAAATCAAAGAGGCACGTGTAGGTCAGACAAATATAACATAACATTTATAATGAAATAACCACAAATGTCTTTTCTGTGCTCACATCATTATCAGTTTTATTCAACCCCCAAGTGACATTCAATCTTAGTACTTAGTACAACATCCTTTTACAGTTATAACAGCTTTTAAACGTGAAGCATAGCTTGACACAAGTGTCTTGCAGCGATCTACGGGTATCTTCGCCCATTCGTCATGGGCAAAAGCCTCCAGTTCAGTCACATTCTTAGGCTTGCGCACTGCAACTGCTTTCTTTAAGTCCCACCAGAGGTTCTCAATGGGATTTAAGTCAGGGGACTGCGATGGCCACTCCAAAATGTTCCAGCCTTTAATCTGCAACCATGCTCTAGTGGACTTGGAGGTATGCTTGGGATCATTGTCCTGTTGAAAGGTCCAACATCTCCCAAGCCTCAGGTTTGTGACGGACTGCATCACATTGTCATCCAATATCTCCTGGTACTGAAGAGAATTCATGGTACCTTGCACACGCTGAAGCTTCCCTGTACCTGCAGAAGCAAAACAGCCCCAAAGCATGATTGACCCCCCCGCCATGCTTCACAGTAGGCAAGGTGTTCTTTTCTTCATAGGTCTTGTTCTTCCTCCTCCAAACATAGCGTTGATCCATGGGCCCAAACAGTTCTAATTTTGTTTCATCAGTCCACAGAACACTATCCCAAAACTTCTGTGGTTTGTCCACATGACTTTTGGCATACTGCAGTCGACTCTTCTTATTCTTTGGAGACAGCAAGGGGGTGCGCCTGGGAGTTCTGGCATGGAGGCCTTCATTACGCAGTGTGCGCCGTATTGTCTGAGCTGAAACTTCAGTACCCACATCTGACAAATCTTTTCTCAGTTCCTCAGCAGTCACACAGGGACTTTTTTCCACTCTACGCTTCAGGTAGCGCACAGCAGTTGAAGTCAGCATCTTCTTTCTGCCACGACCAGGTAGCGTTTCAACAGTGCCCTTTGCCTTGAATTTGCGAATGATGCTTCCTATGGTCTCTCTTGGTATGTTTAACATCTTTGCAATCTTCTTATAGCCATTGCCCTTCCTGTGAAGAGTAATCACCTCTTCTCTTGCCTTCCTGGACCATTCTCTTGACTTCACCATGTTTGTAACCACACCAGTAAATGTCTAGAAGGAGCTGAGTATCACAGTAATTTTAAAGCTGCCAATTGGTGCTTATTATGCTTTATTGCTGCTCCGTGACATCCACAGGTGTTTTCAATACCTGATTGAAAACACTTGAATGAACCTCTGTTCTTCAGAGTGGTAGTCTTTAAGGGGTTGAATAATTGTGTCAATGAAGAATTCACAAAAGAAACATTTACTACTGTATTACAAAACCAATTGATGTCATTTTAGTTGCATATGGTTCTTTAAAAAGTCCTTGTAGGATTTCATTCTGAATACAATTACAAATGTACACTAAATTCCCTAAAACCCTTTACAGCATTGTGGGTTGAATAATTTTGAACACAACTGTAAATAAATAAATAAATAAACACAGAAAGTGCTGTATATTTTGTGCTGTATATTTTGTGCTGTATATTTGTACCATTAAACCCCTCCCCCCATGCCTTTAGTAAACACCCCCGGCCCCTGATGACACACCGTGACTGAATCTGGTGGTGACGCGCACTGGTTTTGGGGTTTACTTGTATTCATAGTTACCACTAGGGATGAGCTGTTCGGGTTCGGATGGTTCGGAGTTCGACCAGAACTTTGGCAGTTCGAAAACTCGCGAATTTCGAACTTTTTGGGTCTGTTCGGTTTGAGTTCGAAAAAAAAAAAATTTGGAAAAAAGTATAGAAAATGCTTAAAAAAAATACTAAAAAAATCTAGAAATAAAGAGACTCTTTACTGCAGAATATTATAAGCAACGGTTTATTAGATATTGAATTAAAAACTAATGTGTACGTGGAAAGATTATCAACTCTAAATGACCTCTGTTCACAAACGGGCATAACACCAGGTGTTTTTTGTCTGGTAATCAATTTGATACATTGTACACCATACTGAGGGTGGGGTCTGCTTCTGATTGAGATTTGAGAATTAAAGGAACACTCTACTCAAAAAAATCATCCCCCGTTTTTTTATCCTAACCTATCCCTATTCCCTTAATAAAACTTTAGATTTTTTTTTTTTTTTGTAACTGTAATACTTACCCTAAAATCCTCTTGTTTCCAGCGGCGTCTTTTTTTTTTATATATATACTCCCCTCCCTCCTCTTCCGCTCCCGTCCTTCTTGCTGCGTCTTGGCTTCTGGTTTACGTGAGAAGCGCGCATGTGCGCCTCTCACATAAGCCAGCCAATCGGCAGGCTTCCTCCCGGCTCCCTCTGAGGATGCGCGCAACACTAACCCTCAGAGGGAGCCGCCAGCTTCTGCGGTGAGTAGGAGACGTCATCGCACTGAAAGCGCGATGACGTCTCCTACTCGGCAAAAGTCGGCAGAAGCGGGAAATATGATTCCCGCTCTGCTGACTGACAGCTGTGAGGGCGGAGTAAACTCCTCCGCCTCTCTCAGCTGTTTTCAGCTTTTTCAGCTGAACCGCTGAGAGGAGGGAGGGGGGACAGGGGACAGGATACTCCGGGCATCATGACCACCTAAAATAGCTAGGTGGTCATGTTGCCTAGAGTGTCCCTTTAATTTCCCTAAAACATCCTAATATGCTGCATTTAACCCTTTCGCTGCTGAGGCTTTTCACACCTCTGTGCTGAGGTCATTTTTACCGCTTTCGCTCATCATGATTAACCGCGTTTTGTAGCCATATTTTGATATATGACCCAGACATATTATATATCGTTCTTTCCGGCAGACTTGGCAGATTCATAATATGTCATTATTATATGTATACGCCATGTCATGTCTGTATATTATAACAAAAATGCAATAAAATTTGAATTTTCAATAATTTATTATGTGTAAAGTGTTTTTTTTTCACATTTTAACATGCGATCGTTTGCAGTTATATTTTGTATGGGGTGCGCTTGTTAAAAAAATTAGAAATGGGGTCTCGTTACATTTTTTTTGGGGAAAATTTAGCTTTTTTTAACAAACGCACCGCATACAAAAATCGTTAGTGCAGCATTATTGTTCACATTATAATTGAAATGGGAACAATATTGCTGCATTAACAAAACAAAAACAAACAAAAAAACTTGTTTAATTTTTTTTAGAATTTTTTTTATTTTATTTTATTTTTTAAAACATTTTTCATGCTCATGTTTGGTATCCTTGGAAAGGCCATGCTCTGGCCGATCCAACGATATCAAACATTAACCCCTAGCTGCCACGGATCGGGAGATCAGGAGATTGGAACCCCCTATCTCCACCAGTGGTGGCAGCTAGGGGTTAACTCCAGGACTGGCGTCATCGTGCTATGCACGATGACGCCAGTCCTCAGGGGGAGTTCCTGGAGGCTTGGCCGACATCCAAGATGTCGGCCAGCTCCAGGAGAGGATCACGATCCGGCGCTTTTCAGCGCAGATTCGTGATCCGGCTCCCCAGGGGTTAATCACAGCCACAGTTCGGAAGGGCAGGCTGTGCTCTTCCAAACGGTGCCTGGATTAACCCTCTGCCCCCCGGCGATGATCTCTGCCTCTGCCCCCCGACCTCCCCCCTCCCTTTCAGGCGCTTCCTCTGCACATGCGGGGGGGGGGCGCCTGAATTAGATGTCATCGCGCCACCGCAATGACATCTAATTGCTCCGCCGGGGTCCCGGAGTGCTGGGCTGACATCCAAGAGGTCAGCCCGGAATCCGGCGGATTGCTGCCTCCTGTGCATGGACGCGCTCAGCGCGTCCATAGCACAGGAGTACCACTTAGCTGGACGCGCTGAGCGCGTCCATAGCAGACAAGTGGTTAACTTGTGTTTGAAAAAAATTCAAAATAACATCTAAGGCTAGGGTCAGATGAGCGCATTTTGTACGGACTGTGCGTCCGTGCAGTACGGACGTACTTACTGACTGACTGACGACAAGGTAGTGGCCAAACAGTCCGTTTTTTTCACTGACGTATTTTTTGACTGATGTAGCAGGGAAAATAAATTACAATGAAAAAACATTCTGTCCGTCAAAAATGCTGGACGTATAAATGCAGTCCATCTGACCTCGTTTCATCACTCACATACAAAGCTACACGGACGTTGTGGACGTGGCGCACTCCGCACGTCCGTTCTAGCAGTATTACGTTCTTGCCTAACCTGCGCCCGTTTGCTGCGTCCGCCATGCATCCGCACTTCCGTGCGGACGTACTTCGTGTGTGGGGCTCCATTGGTCAGAATGCTGGACGTGTATGGACGTAATAACTGCGAATATGGACGTGATAACTGCGCTCGTCTGACCCCAGCCTTAAGCAATGTTTTATTAAATTAAAATAAGTAAATTAAACATTCACAGGGTTATTCAGAGAGCGGTGAAAAGCAGGAGAATAACTGGAGAAGTGAAAATTCTAGGTCAAAATAGCCAAACCAGAAAAATTCGCTCATTTATCTCACTTTCCAAATTGATTGTTCTCTTCTCCTGCCAGTTCTCCTGGCTTTCACCTCTCTCTCAGGGTTGTTCAGAGAAAGGTGAAAACCAGGAGAATGGCAGGAAAAGAGAACAATCTGGACCAAATAGCCGATTTGGAAAGTGAGATAAGGCTAGGGTCAGACTAACGCATTTTTCACAGCGACCGTCAAAAAGTGTGTCCGAACGCATTGCCGTATTTTTTCACGGAATGCGCGAAAACGGTCATACGATGCGCATTTTTGTGCGTGATTTTTTACGGATCCAAACCAGGAAACTTTGGATGTCTGGACGTTATGTTGGCCGGACACGAGCAGGGTCTGACGTCTCCAAATCACGCACACACGCCGCTAGTGGACTCAGCGCACTCTGTACGTCCGTACTAGCGGTTCTGCGTTCGAAAAAATGCGTTAATTTTCCACTTGCGTTGCGCAGCCGGACTTTCGTGCGACCGTACTTCGTATATTGGCTGTCATTGCCCGTCATTTGCTGCTAGTGCGGCCGTGATTAAGTGCGCCAGAACGCACGTTAAAAATTCGCTAGTCTGACCCCAGCCTAAATGGGAGAATTTTTCTGGTTCGGCTATTTTGACCTAGAATTTTCCATTCTCCAGTCATTCTCCTGCTCTACACCGCTCTCTGAATAACCCTGACAGGGTTATTCAGAGAAAGGTGAAACTCAGGAGAATGACTGGAGAATGGAAAATTCTAGGTCAAAATAGCCGAACCAGAAAAATTCTCCCATTTATCTCACTTTCCAAATCGGCTATTTGGTCTAGAATTTTCCATTCTCCAGTCATTCTCCTGCTTTTCACCGCCAAAAAAAATCAGTAAACTTTTTCTGCGTGTCCGAAAATGTCTCCTCTTTTCATACAGACTGCCGCCCCAAGCAGTTGTTTATGGATAGATTAAAGGAAAAGCATTTACCGTCATATGAAACGTCATTTTTTGTTTTTTTCATATTTCTATACATCCTAGAAATCCGCCACTTCACGGGCAGGTTATGGGGGACCTCCTAGGCACGATATTTGAAGGAATTTTTCGTTTTTATTTTTAACCCTTATTTCATGGAAAACTCACTGTCCCTTTAAAAACGTTTTTTTTTTAACTTTTTGTCCTCGTTTCCTGTCCCCCAGGGCACTACCCGGACCCCCATACACCTTTTATGGCAAATATCTAGCATATATGCCCTCTTGGAGGCCACTCTAAAAACTGAATTTTCAGCCCCATTGACTTGCATGGGGTCCGAGTTCGGACCAGAACATTTGGAAAGTTCGGGTTCGAACCGTACTCGGGGAGTGTTCGGCTCATCCCTAGTTACCACATACGCACAAAACGGGGAACTGGTCCTTCATGGATTAATGAGGAAGGGGGGCTCAGCCTGAGGTTGGAGGGAGGGAGGGAGGGGGGAAATGTCCTGGGGCTGGAGGGAGGGAGCGGGGGAAAACGCTCTGGGGTGGATAGGGGCCTTAGTTTTAGGGGTGAGGGGGTTAATGAGCCACACAGTTTTGGCATAGCAGAATGGTTTTATCCGCAGATTTCTGAAGGCGACGGATCAGGTCCGACGCGGCAGCCTTACATTACACCAATAATTTCTTATCGGTAACAGATGGCGGCTGGCGCTGCCAAAACCCAGAAGGGCCGGCTTCCTGTAAACAGCTCCGACACGTTAACTCTTCAACGCAAAGGAAGCCGATGATTCAGCAGAATATATATAGCCAATTCCACATCCCCAATTCCACCTCCATCACCGCCACCCCACCCCCATCAACACACCCCGCCTTCATCAACACCAACACACCCCATCACCACCACCCAACCCCTATCAAAAACATACCTCTCCATCACCGCCACCCCACCCCCATCAACACATCCTGCCTATATCACCACACCCCGTCCCCAACACTGCCACCCCACACCCATCATCACATCCCGCCTATATCACCACACCCCGTCCCCAACACTGCCACCCACCCCCATCGTCACATCCCGCCTCCATCCCACCCCCATCAACACACCCCACCTCCATCAACGCCAACTCCATCACCGCCACTCCACCCCATCAAAACATCCCTCTCCATCACCACCACCCCATCATCACATCCCGCCTCCATCACCGCCACCCCATCAACACATCCCGCCTCCATCACTGCCACCCCGCCTCCATCACTGCCACCCCGCCTCCATCAACACACCCCCGCCTCCATCAACACCCCCCCGCTCCATCAACACCCCCCGCCTCCATCAACACCCCCCCGCTCCATCAACACCCCCCCGCCTCCATCAACACCCCCCCGCCTCCATCAACACCCCCCCGCCTCCATCACCGCCACTCCACCCCATCAACGCATCCCGTCTCCATCACCCCTGTACCCCCTTCCAGCACCACATCCCTACCACCCCACTGCATCCCCATAACCCCCCCAAATCACTGGTTCCCTTCCATCACCACAACCCTGTATGCTGCCTTCATCACCGCCACCCCCTGCATACCAGAACTCAATCACCACCACCACCCCACTGCATCCCTGTATCTCCGTATCCTGCCTCCGTCACCTACACACCACCACATTCCTGTACCCCACCTATATCAATGACACCCCACCACAACCCTGTATAGGTACTCCCGCCTGCTGGCACACATGCCCAGCTTGCAGCATGTGGTGCCACAGGAACTGGTAAAACTGGCAAAATGTTTCTGCATATTTGTGCACCTGCTCCTCTTCCTGCAAACTGGCGTGGGGGGGCATTTTGCCAGTGAATCACTTTTCTTTGGAAAGGTGAGATCAGATAAGAGCAGGTTGCGTTCTCCTGGATGCAGCGCTCCTCTGCCCCCCTCGCTCCTCTGCCCTCTCTCTACAGCGCCCCCTCACTCCAGGAGCCCCCAAAATCTCTTCAATAACAGGAAAAGTTCTCGATTCCGGAACCTTTCTATAAATCTGGCCGCTGTGTTTATTGGCCGCCGCCGTGCAGATACCTGGTTCACTGTGCCCCATGTGTAGGGCACCCCCTATACTGTAAAGTGGGTACTATGCTGTTGCTCACAAGCCTCACGGCGGCGGCCAATAAACACAGCGGCCAGATTTATAGAAAGGTTCCGGAATCGAGAACTTTTCCTGTTATTGAAGAGATTTTGGGGGCTCCTGGAGTGAGGGGGCGCTGTAGAGAGAGGGCAGAGGAGCGCTGCATCCAGGAGAACGCAACCTGCTCTTATCTGATCTCACCTTTCCAAAGAAAAGTGATTCACTGGCAAAATGCCCCCCCCCACGCCAGTTTGCAGGAAGAGGAGCAGGTGCACAAATATGCAGAAACATTTTGCCAGTGAATCACTTTTCTTTGGAAAGGTGAGATCAGATAAGAGCAGGTTGCATTCTCCTGGATGCAGCGCCCCCTCCCTCCAGCGCCCCAATGCTCCTCTGCCCCCTCCCTCCTCTGCCACCCTCCCTCCAGCGCCCCGATGCTCCTCTGCCCCCTCCGCCCCCTCCCGCGCCCCGATGCTCCTCTGCCCCCTCCCTCCTCTGCCACCCTCCCTCCAGCGCCCCGATGCTCCTCTGCCCCCTCCCTCCTCTGCCACCCTCCTCCAGCGCCCCGATGCTCCTCTGCCCCCTCCCCCTCTGCCACCCTCGCTGTCCAGCGCCCCGATGCTCCTCTGCCCCCTCCCTCCATCTGCCACCCTCCCTCCAGCGCCCCGATGCTCCTCTGCCCCCTCCCTCCTCTGCCACCCTCCTCCAGCGCCCCGATGCTCCTCTGCCACCCTCCTCCAGCGCCCCGATGCTACTCTGCCTCCCTCCCCTCCTTCTGCCACCCTCCCTCCAGCACCCCGATGCTCCTCTGCCCCTCCCTCCTCTGCCACCCTCCCTCCAGCACCCCGATGCTCCTCTGCCCCCTCCCTCCTCTTGCCACCCTCCCTCCAGCGCCCGATGCTCCTCTGCCCCCTCCCCCTCTGCCACCCTCCCTCCAGCGCCCCGATGCTCCTCTGCCCCCTCCCTCCTCTGCCACCCTCCCTCCTCTGCCCCGATGCTCCTCTGCCCCCTCCCTCCTCTGCCCCCTCCCTCCAGCGCCCGATGCTCCTCTGCCCCCTCCCTCCAGCGCCCGATGCTCCTCTGCCCCTCTCCCTCTAGCGCCCCGATGCTCCTCTGCCCCCTCCCTCCTCTGCCACCCTCCCTCCAGCGCCCCGATGCTCCTCTGCCCCCTCCTCTCCAGCGCCCCGATGCTCCTCTGCCCCCTCCCTCCAGCGCCCCGATGCTCCTCTGCCCCGCGCTCCAGCGCCCCCCCCCCCCAAATCTCTTCGATAACAGGAAACATTTGATTCTGGGAATCTCTCTCTAAATCTGGCCACTGTGTTTATTGACCGCTGCCGTGCAAACCCCTGGGTCACCGTGCCCTGTGTGCAGGGCACCCCCTATACTATAAAGGTGGGCACTATGCTCTTTCTCACAAGCTTATATAGAGAGCAGCCAGACACATCTCACTCCACACGCTGCCCCATGTGACCTTATATAGAGAGCAGCCAGACACATCTCTCTCCACACGCTGCTCCATGTGACCTGTGAGCTTATATAGAGAGCAGCCAGACACATCTCTCTCCACACGCTGCCCCATGTGACCTGTGAGCTTATATAGAGAGCAGCCAGACACATCTCTCTCCACACGCTGCCCCATGTGACCTGTGAGCTTATATAGAGAGCAGCCAGACACATCTCTCTCCACACGCTGCTCCATGTGACCTGTGAGCTTATATAGAGAGCAGCCAGACACATCTCACTCCACACGCTGCCCCATGTGACCTGTGAGCTTATAAAGAGAGCAGCCAGACACATCTCACTCCACACGCTGCCCCATGTGACCTGTGAGCTTATATAGAGAGCGGCCAGACACATCTCACTCCACACGCTGCTCCATGTGACCTGTGAGCTTATATAGAGAGCAGCCAGACACATCTCACTCCACACGCTGCCCCATGTGACCTGTGAGCTTATAAAGAAGAGCAGCCAGACACATCTCACTCCACACGCTGCCCCATGTGACCTGTGAGCTTATAAAGAGAGCAGCCAGACACATCTCACTCCACACGCTGCCCCATGTGACCTGTGAGCTTATAAAGAGAGCAGCCAGACACATCTCACTCCACACGCTGCCCCATGTGACCTGTGAGCTTATATAGAGAGCGGCCAGACACATCTCACTCCACACGCTGCCCCATGTGACCTGTGAGCTTATAAAGAGAGCAGCCAGACACATCTCACTCCACACGCTGCCCCATGTGACCTGTGAGCTTATATAGAGAGCGGCCAGACACATCTCACTCCACACGCTGCTCCATGTGACCTGCTGAGCTTTATTATAGAGAGCAGCCAGACACATCTCACTCCACACGCTGCCCCATGTGACCTGTGAGCTATATAGAGAGCAGCCAGACACATCTCTCTCCACACGCTGCCCCATGTGACCTGTGAGCTTATATAGAGAGCAGCCAGACACATCTCTCTCCACACGCTGCCCCATGTGACCTGTGAGCTTATATAGAGAGCAGCCAGACACATCTCTCTCACACGCTTGCCCCATGTGACCTGTGAGCTTATATAGAGAGCGGCCAGACACATCTCACTCCACACGCTGCCCCATGTGACCTTATATAGAGAGCGGCCAGACACATCTCTCTCCACACGCTGCTCCATGTGACCTGTGAGCTTATATAGAGAGCAGCCAGACACATCTCTCTCTCCACACGCTGCCCCATGTGACCTGTGAGCTTGTATAGAGAGCAGCCAGACACATCTCTCTCCACACCCGCCCCATGTGACCTGTGAGCTTATATAGAGAGCGGCCAGACACATCTCACTCCACACGCTGCCCCATGTGACCTGTGAGCTTTATAGTAGAGAGCGGCCAGACACATCTCACTCCACACGCTGCCCCATGTGACCTGTGAGCTTATATAGAGAGCAGCCAGACACATCTCACTCCACACGCTGCCCCATGTGACCTGTGAGCTTATATAGAGAGCGGCCAGACACATCTCACTCCACACGCTGCCCCATGTGACCTGTGAGCTTATATAGAGAGCAGCCAGACACATCTCTCTCCACACGCTGCCCCATGTGACCTGTGAGCTTATATAGAGAGCGGCCAGACACATCTCACTCCACACGCTGCCCCATGTGACCTGTGAGCTTATATAGAGAGCGGCCAGACACATCTCACTCCACACGCTGACCCTGCTGGAGAGCTCACAATCTAAGAGAGCTCAGAGTGGATATGGCGAGTAGATACAGCTCAATGTCTTTTCTAAGGTTTTTTATAAGAGTCTATATTCTGATCAGAATCGCTACGTTGTATTGACACTAGATATTGATGGTTATAGCGTGGCGAGTATCGAGCCCTGTAGTCTGAAATTGACACAAATTGTTACGCTGAGCGAATCAGCGGTGTCCGTTTATTGCGCTGATCAAGGCGATCGATAAAGCAGTATATAATCTCATCAGAATCGCAACGTTGATCTGTAACGAGCAATTGAAGGACTCTGGAAGCAGCGGGTATTGTGCCCTGTAATCTGTGTTGACATAAGGAATATTTCCAACATTGAACTCAACAGAGCAGAGTTTGGCGCTGCCCATTGTAAACACCGACTTAGGCTAGGGTCAGACTAACGCGTTTTTCACGTTGTCCGTGAAAAAGTGCGTTCGAACGAATGGACGTATTTTTTCACGGAATACGCGATAGCGTTCATACGATGCGCATTTTCGTCCGTGATTTTGTACGGATCATCAATAAAACCCTTTTTGCGTCTGGACGTTATGTTGGCCGGACGTGTGCAGCGTCTGACGTCTCCTAATCACGCAAACACGCCGCTATGCGGACGCAGCGCACTCTGTACGTCAGTACTAGCGGTTTGACGTTCTCGAAAAAATGCGTTAGTTTGCCACTTGCGTTGCGTGGCCGCACTTTTGTGCGGCCGTTCTTCATATGCCGCCCGGCATTGGACGTCATTTGCTGCTAGCACGGCCGTGATTTAGTGCGGCTAAACGCACGTTAATACTGCTTTCGTCTGACCTTAGCCTAAGCCCGGGGCCAGACGAGCGAGTCTCAGAACAGAAGGAACGTCCGTGAGAGTTGCGCCCGTCTGGCCGCCTCGCTGGGCGCAGCGCTACAAAGGCTCCATTCTCCTATAGAGACTCACGCTTTGCAGCCACGTCAAACGAGTGTCGTCTCGTTTCAACAGAGGCTGTCAGCACGGCTGCTGTAGCGCGCACAATGCATGGCGGAGCAGACTCCTGCGCTGCCCACTGAAAACATCTACTCCCCATATCCACCCTGAGCTATCTGCCACCAAGGGGCACAAACCCCCCCCCCTCCACGAGTCCAGTGTGACTGAAGTGTCATTTTACTTGTGTATCAATGTGTTAGAGGTTTGTGGCAATGAACTCGCTATATTTATTTATACAATAAACGTTATGTTTTAATGACGGATATTATAATTAGCTTTGTTATACAGTGTTCATAAAGCTCCAACACTTTCTGTAGTGTGGTACAAGCGAGCGGCACCCGGTTTTACAAACTGGCCAACTGCTGACAATCAGATTTCAGCATGGCGGCGCCAATCGTACGCCATGTGACTAATCATTATCCGTGTCAGACCCAGCGAGCCACGCCCAATACGCAGACACGGCGAGGACCACCTGACCAGCCCCACCCAATCAGCAGCATTAGGAGCCGGGAGGGCGTGGGGGAAAGTCCTTGAGAATTGTCCCCATTGTGTCTTTGTTTTCTAAATCCCCATGATTATATATATATATATTTTAGCAGAAACATTTCCCCAGGGCAGATTAACCCCTACCCGGCACAGGAATCCGGACCGGGCACATAGCTCTGCCAAGAGGGGGGTGGGTGACAGGTAGTTCTGCAGGGGAGGTGGCAGGGAAACATCTGGAGGGTAAAAGTTAACTACTAGTGCCAGCCCCAAACCAGTCCCTCTGCAGGGCATTCATACAGACAGCACGGGGTTAAAGGCCTGAACAAATTATATAATCGGTTTCCTTAAAACCCCCAAAACACCAGGTAACCATCCCCTCACCGGGAGTAACCCCCAAATCACCAGGCAACCATCCCCTCACCGGGGGTAACCCCCAAATCACCGGGCAACCATCCCCCTCACCGGGGTAACCCCCAAATCACCAGGCAACCATCCCCTCACCAGGGGTAACCCCCAAATCACCAGGCAACCATCCCCTCACCGGGAGTAACCCCCAAATCACCAGGCAACCATCCCCTCACCGGGGGTAACCCCCAAATCACCGGGCAACCATCCCCCTCACCGGGGTAACCCCCAAATCACCAGGCAACCATCCCCTCACCAGGGGTAACCCCCAAATCACCAGGCAACCATCCCCCTCACCGGGGGTAACCCCCAAATCACCAGGCAACCATCCCCTCACCGGGAGTAACCCCCAAATCACCAGGCAACCATCCCCTCACCGGGGGTAACCCCCAAATCACCGGGCAACCATCTCCCTCACCGGGGTAACCCCCAAATCACCAGGCAACCATCCCCTCACCAGGGGTAACCCCCAAATCACCGGGCAACCATCCCCCTCACCGGGGTAACCCCCAAATCACCAGGCAACCATCCCCCTCACCGGGGGTAACCCCCAAATCACTGGGCAACCATCCTCCTCACCGGGGGTAACCCCCAAATCACCAGGCAACCATCCCCTCACCAGGGGTAACCCCCAAATCACCGGGCAACCATCCCCCTCACCGGGGGTAACCCCCAAATCACCAGGCAACCATCCCCTCACCGGGAGTAACCCCCAAATCACCAGGCAACCATCCCCCTCACCGGGGGTAACCCCCAAATCACTGGGCAACCATCCTCCTCACCGGGGGTAACCCCCAAATCACCAGGCAACCATCCCCTCACCGGGGGTAACCCCCAAATCACCAGGCATCACTTCACTGGGGTAACCCTCAAATCCCTGGCGTTCTACAAGATTCAATCACTGAGGGTGGGGTAGCAGAGCTCACGCTCGGGGGGGGGGGGTAGAGACATTTCTATGGACGTGACTCCAGATGAAGGTTTAAATGTCCCCTCCACACGCGACTTCATAACACTGTATAACCGCAGCATGGGGAGGGGTTTCATATGTGCAGCACTTTCATCTGGCAGTGAGAGGGTTAACAGAAAGCACACATGGTTCTGTTTAGTTTCTATACTGAAGCTCCACCCCTAATCTGTGTAACTCCTTCCTGCCCAGAGAGCAAGGCTGAATGTCAGACATGTCACAGAACGTAGTGACCCCCCGCCACTATACAGAAAGCAGTGACCCCCCGCCACTATACAGAAAGCAGTGACCCCCCGCCACTATACAGAACGCAGTGACCCCCCCCCCCCGCCAGTATACAGAACTGTTACGAATACAGTAATCCCCTGTGACGCTATACAAAACACCCCCCTCCAAGACACAATACACCCCCTCCCCAGGTACTCAGGTAATGCTGCTATACAGGACGCAATGCGGTTATGTTGATTTCCTCTGCACCGGTTACAGAGTCGATAATTTCTTCGGAGCGCAGAGCGCAGCCCTGCAGAGAAACGCAGAGTCTAAAGTCTCTGCACTTACTGTGCCAGGAAAAGAGAGCGCCCAGAGATAGAGACTGCACAGGGCACACATTGCAGAGCGCCCAGAGACTGCACAGGGCACACATTGCAGAGCGCCCAGAGACTGCACAGGGCACACATTGCAGAGCGCCCAGAGACTGAACAGGGCAGAGCACCCAGGGGGTGCAGAGTACAGAGCGCCCAGAGACTGCACGGGGCAGACACCGCAGAGCGCCCAGAGACTGCACGGGGCAGACACCGCAGAGCGCCCAGAGACTGCACGGGGCAGACACCGCAGAGCGCCCAGAGACTGCACGGGGCAGACACCGCAGAGCGCCCAGAGACTGCACGGGGCAGACACCGCAAGCGCCCAGAGACTGCACGGGGCAGACACCGCAGAGCGCCAGAGACTGCACGGGGCAGACACCGCAGAGCGCCCAGAGACTGCACGGGGCAGACACCGGCAGAGCGCCCAGAGACTGCACGGGGCAGACACCGCAGAGCGCCCAGAGACTGCACGGGGCAGACACCGCAGAGCGCCCAGAGACTGCACGGGGCAGACACCGCAGAGCGCCCAGAGACTGCACGGGGCAGACACCGCAGAGCGCCCAGAGACTGCACGGGGCAGACACCGCACGAGCAAGCGCCCAGAGACTGCACGGGGCAGACACCGCAGAGCGCCCAGAGACTGCACGGGGCAGACACCGCAGAGCGCCCAGAGACTGCACGGGGCAGACACCGCAGAGCGCCAGAGACTGCACGGGGCAGACACCGCAGAGCGCCCAGAGACTGCACGGGGCAGACACCGCAGAGCGCCCAGAGACTGCACGGGGCAGACACCGCAGAGCGCCCAGAGACTGCACGGGGCAGACACCGCAGAGCGCCCAGAGACTGCACGGGGCAGACACCGCAGAGCGCCAGAGACTGCACCGGGGCAGACACCGCAGAGCGCCCAGAGACTGCACGGGGCAGACACCGCAGAGCACCCAGAGACTGCACGGGGCAGACACCGCAGAGCGCCCAGAGACTGCACGGGGCAGACACCGCAGAGCGCCCAGAGACTGCACGGCGGCAGACACGCAGAGCGCCAGAGACTGCACGGGCCAACACCGCAGAGCGCCCAGAGACCACGCAGACACCGCAGAGCGCCAGAGACTGCACGGGGCAGACACCGCAGAGCGCCCAGAGACTGCACGGGGCAGACACCGCAGAGCGCCCAGAGACTGCACGGGGCAGACACCGCAGAGCATCGAGATTGGACAACCCAACCCTTCTGGGTGTAACTGGAGAGAGTGGGTAGTTGTGGTCTTGTCTGGTCCAGCAGGGAGAGGGTTAAGCTGTGCCTCCACCCCTTGTACCAGAAGCAGCCTCCCACCCTCCATGCCACCCCTTTCTTACCCTCAGCCTCCTCCAGCGCCCGGCGTCTCTTCCTCCAGTGCCACACGACCACCAGGGTTACAATGTGCCCGGCCACCACCAGGGTGGGGAAGAGGCTGGGGCTGGATGAGTTCATGGTGACGGCCCCTGTGGCCAGGCCAGGCTGGAGGTGGCTGCTCGGTGACAGTGCCGGCTGCTGCCTGAGGCTCGTCCCTCCCTGCACTGCAGACTGGACCCTCCCTCAGCCCGAGCCTGTGCTCCGCCTGGCACACCCTCCCTCAGGGTCCGCATGCCACCCCGGGCACCCAGTGCCACCACATAACTCACTTCCTTATACAGAACTCGGACCATCACCCACTCCCAGCACCCAGTGCCAAGCCACCCCATCGTCACCCACTCATTCCAGCCAACACACTGGAGAGGGCACAGGGGGGGGGGGAGGTAAAACACTGGAGGGGGCACAGGGGGGGGGAGGTAAAACACTGGAGGGGGCACGGGGAGAGGTAAAACACTGGAGGGGGCACGGGGAGAGGTAAAACACTGGAGGGGGCACGGGGAGAGGTAAAACACTGGAGGGGGCTCGGGGGGAGGCAAAACACTGGAGGGGGCACGGGGGGAGGTACAACCCTGGAGGGGGCACGGGGGGAGGTAAAACACTGGAGGGGGCACCTGGGAGGTAAGGGCATGGGGAGGTAGAAGCGCAAGAGGGGGCAGGACCAGGGGAAAACAATGGGCAATTCCATTTGCCATGCTCACGCACCCATTTGCCATGCCCCGGCACCCATTTGCCATGCCCCGGCACCCATTTGCCATGCCCCAGGCTATGCATCATCCTTGAGTGACTTTGAGAGCAGCCTCTGTACCGCCCCAGTGACATTGCAACCACAGGGTTAATACCTCCAGCTGTTCATCCGGCAAGCAGACAGTTAAGAGTCTGGTGCCAGGACACACGTGACATTTTAATGCCAGCTATTCTCAGCCCCGGCCCCGCTGAAGGTTACACCTGTTCCCCCCCCCAGGCCCCCCCCCAGACCGTCACAAAGCGCTCAAATACTCGGCACCTCCTGTAACTTTAACGGGACGCTGGCAGGGCTTATGACAACATCCTGTGTGCCCGGGTACCAGCGGCTTTCCGGGTGCATCACCGGCTCCACACCTCCAGGGCCTGTTATTAACAGCAATTCCAAATGAGGCAAAAATGTACTGCGCTACAGCACCAGCAGGTGCCATATACCTAGTAGCAGCAGGACTCCGTGATCAGAGAGATTCTGCCCGGCTCCTCGATGGGCTAATGGCGCCCCCTGGATCCAGCGCCCCTCCAGGGCGGTCACACAAATTACCCACCAATCGTTTGGCAGCACGTGAAGAGTACGGCCCGCAATCTGTAATGTTGCTGCTCTGCTGGACGCCACGTGAATTACACCGTGTGCCTGGCAGTGCCCTGTGCCAAAAGACCAGCATGGCGAACAGCCCTGCCAGAGATACCCCCACTCCTGCCCATCTCCAAAATCCTCCCTCCCAGATTATTTCACAAGATGTGGCCAGATCCTCCCAAACTGCCCTTAACCCCTTCACTGCCACATGCAATCAAGACAGAGGATTAACACGTTCAATTCCACGGAAAGCTACAAACCTGCCCTTAACCCCTTCACAGCCACATGCAAAGGAGGATTAACACGATCAATGCCATGGAAAGCTACAAATCTGCTCTTAAACCTTTACATGTCCCTGCAAAATGTCCTGATGCCAGCAGCGCCCCTAGGCACACACACTGGGCAGTGCCCCTCCTCGCATGCACACACTGGGCAGTGCCCCTCCACGCGCACACACTGGGCAGTGCCCCTCCACGCGCACACACTGGGCAGTGCCCCTCCACGCGCACACACTGGGCAGTGCCCCTCCACGCATACACACTGGGCAGTGCCCCTCCACGCGCACACACTGGGCAGTGCCCCTCCACGCGCACACACTGGGCAGTGCCCCTCCACGCGCACACACTGGGCAGTGCCCCTCCACGCATACACACTGGGCAGTGCCCCTCCACGCACACACACTGGGCAGTCAGGTTGTGTATGAGCACGGAGCGGCACAGAGACCGAGTTACGTTTGCCAGTCCTGAATAACACCACATTTGAGGCCATACCTCGCCATGCCATGCCGCTGGGTAATGCCCCTGTACTTGCCCAGCTCAGTAACGCACTCTGCATCTTTCTCGTGTAAAGAGAATAAGGCGGTTCATTTGGACAGAAGCCATGGCAACGTTTCAGCCATCCTTCTCGTCGCCTGCACACATTATACGCCGCGTTTTAAAGCCGTGTTAGTTACATCTATACAGCAGCAATTGGGATTATAATTCAGGAACACGTGACACCACCCCCCCCCCCCCCGTTGGTGATAATAAAAAGGAATGAGTATAACCACATGTATTTCGCTGGGGTTACGGAGTGCACCCCGAGCCCGTGGAGTTTGAGTTTTGGGATCGGAAGAGGCAGTTACACATCGGTCACTGTCCCAGCGTGTGTCCTCACAGCCAAATCACGGGGATTAACACGGCTAATCACCGGGCCGGCGGCAGCATCGCAAGAGTTAAGCTCCGCAACAGAATAAACCGTAACTGAAGGACCTGCACAATGGGTTGTTTTGATCCTGCAGCAGGAAGGGGTTTAAGTGCAGTTATTACGCTGTATACAGTGTGCTTTCTTAAAGTCCCATTTCCCAGCTTGCACGGCTTTTGTGTTGGCATGCCAATGGCAAAGAGCAGTGCATTCTGGGAAAATCTGATGACACTTTGGAGACAGATGTACATGTCACAGGTTGGCAGGGAGGAGAGAGTCTCTGTATAAACACCCGCAGCCAGGGCAGTGCCAGCCTTCACACAGTCTGCTGGTGTCTACCACACCCACACAGTAAATAATCCGCTGTAAATTCATACAGTAACACTAAGCCGCACCAGGAGATGGATATAAAGGTGACCAGTGTGCCCTACGTACAAAGCACCAAGAGTGTGGGCACCGTGCGGCATGATACCGTACCCTTAACATTGGCATCATGCCACCAGAACACTGCATACCGTACCCTTAACATTGGCACCACGCCCACAGAGCACTGCATGATACCATACCCTCAACCCCAAACTGTGCGTCATGATACCGTACCCTCAACACTAAACCGTGCGTCATGATACCGTACCCTCAACACTAAACCGTGCGTCATACCGTACCCTCAACACTAAACCGTGCATCATGATACCGTACCCTCAACCCCAAACTGTGCGTCATGATACCGTACCCTCAACACTAAACCGTGCGTCATACCGTACCCTCAACACTAAACCGTGCATCATGATACCGTACCCTCAACACTAAACCGTGCGTCATGATACCGTACCCGCAACACTAAACCGTGCATCATGATACCGTACCCTCAACACTAAACCGTGCGTCATGATACCGTACCCTCAACACTAAACTGTGCGTCATGATACCGTACCATCAACACTAAACCGTGCGTCATGATACCGTACCCTCAACACTAAACCGTGTGTCATGATACCGTACCCTCAACACTAAACCGTGCGTCATGATACCGTACCCTCACACTAAAACTGTGCGTCATGATACCGTACCTCAACACTAAACCGTGCGTCATGATACCGTACCCTCACACTAAACTACTAACCGTCATGTGCATCATCACACCGTACATCAAGTACTAAACACGTGCGTCATGATACCGTACCCTCAACACTAAACCGTGCGTCATACCGTACCCTCAACCCCAAACTGTGCGTCATGATACCGTACCCTCAACACTAAACCGTGCGTCATGATACCGTACCCTCAACACTAAACCGTGCGTCATACCGTACCCTCAACCCCAAACTGTGCGTCATGATACCGTACCCTCAACACTAAACCGTGCGTCATGATACCGTACCCTCAACACTAAACCGTGCGTCATACCATACCCTCAACCCCAAACTGTGCGTCATGATACCGTACCCTCAACCCCAAACTGTGCGTCATGATACCGTACCCTCAACACTAAACCGTGCGTCATACCATACCCTCAACCCCAAACTGTGCGTCATGATACCGTACCCTCAACCCCAAACTGTGCGTCATGATACCGTACCCTCAACACTAAACCGTGCGTCATGATACCGTACCCTCAACCCCAAACCGTGCGTCATGATACCGTACCATCAACCCCAAACCGTGCGTCATGATACCGTACCATCAACACTAAACCGTGCGTCATGATACCGTACCCTCAACACTAAACCGTGCGTCATGATACCGTACCCTCAACCCCAACCGTGCGTCATGATACCGTACCATCAACCCCAAACCGTGCGTCATGATACCGTACCATCAACACAAACCGTGCGTCATGATACCGTACCCTCAACACTAAACCGTGCGTCATGATACCGTACCCTCAACCCCAAACTGTGCGTCATGATACCGTACCATCAACCCCAAACTGTGCGTCGTGATACCGTACCCTCAACACTAAACCGTGCGTCATGATACCGTACCATCAACCCCAAACTGTGCGTCGTGATACCGTACCCTCAACCCCAAACTGTGCGTCATGATACCGTACCATCAACCCCAAACTGTGCGTCGTGATACCGTACCCTCGACCCCAAACTGTGCGGCATGATACCGTACCCTCAACCCCAAACTGTGCGGCATGATACCGTACCCTCCACCCCAAACTGTGCGTCATGATACCGTACCATCAACACTAAGGCTAGGGTCAGACAAAAGCATTTTTCCCCGCGAACAAGTGCGTCCGAACGCATTGACGTATTTTTTCACGGAATGCGCAAAAACGGTCAGACGACGCGCATTTTCGGGCGTGATTTTGTACGGATCGTCAATAAAACTCTTTTTGCGTCTGGACGTTATGTAGGCTGGACATTAGCAGCGTCTGACATCTCCTAATCACGCACACACGCCGCTATGCCGCAGCTGCGCACTCATTACGTCAGTACTAGCGGTTCAACATTCTCAAAAAAAGGTGTTCAAATTCCACTTGCGTTGCACGGCCGGACTTTTGTGCGGCCGTACATCGTATATTGGCTGTCATTGCCCGTCATCTGCTGCTAGTGCGGCCGTAATTATGTGCACCAGAACGCACGTTAAAAGTGCGCTGGTCTGACCCCAGCCTAAACTGTGCGTCGTGATACCGTACCCTCAACCCCAAACTGTGTGTCGTGATACCGTACCCTCAACCCCAAACTGTGCGTCGTGATACCGTACCCTCAACCCCAAACTGTGCGTCGTGATACCGTACCCTCAACCCCAAACTGTGCGTCGTGATACCGTACCCTCAACCCCAAACTGTGCGTCCTGATACCGTACCCTCAGCCCCAAACTGTGCGTCCTGATACCGTACCCTCAACCCCAAACTGTGCGTCCTGATACCGTACCCTCAACCCCAAACTGTGCGTCGTGATACCGTACCCTCAACCCCAAACTGTGCGTCCTGATACCGTACCCTCAGCCCCAAACTGTGCGTCCTAATACCGTACCCTCAACACTAAGGCTAGGGACAGATGAGCGCATTTTCTGCGGCCACCGTCAAAATGTACGTCGATGCGTGCGCACGCATTTTTTCACGGAATACGCTTAAGTGGTCAGACGATGCGCAATTCTGGACGTATTTCATGACGATGGGGTGAAAAGAAGTCTAGGGAAATCCGGCTGTTTGAACGTTATGTTGGCCGCACACTAGCAGCGTCTGACGTCTCCTAATCACGCACACACGCTGCTATGCGGCCGCAGCGCACTCTGTACGTCAGTACCAGCGGTTTAACGTTCTCGAAAAAATGCGTTCATTTTCCACTTGCGTTGCGCGGCCGGACTTTTGTGCGACCGTACTTCGTATATTGGCTGTCATTGCCCGGCATCTGCTGCTAGTGCGGCCGTAATTATGTGCGCCAGAACGCGCGTTCGCACTGCCTCAGTCTGACCCTAGCCTAAACCGTGCGTCATACCATACCCTCAACCCCAAACTGTGCGTCATGATACCATACCCTCAACCCCAAACTGTGCGTCGTGATACCGTACCCTCAACCCCAAACTGTGCGTCCTGATACCGTACCCTCAACCCCAAACTGTACGTCATGATACCGTACCCTCAACCCCAAACTGTACGTCATGATACCGTACCCTCAGCCCCAAACTGTGCGTCGTGATACCGTACCCTCAGCCCCAAACTGTGCGTCGTGATACCGTACCCTCAACCCCAAACTGTGCGTCGTGATACCGTACCCTCAGCCCCAAACTGTGCGTCCTGATACCGTACCCTCAACCCCAAACTGTGCGTCCTGATACCGTACCCTCAACCCCAAACTGTGCGTCGTGATACCGTACCCTCAACCCCAAACTGTGCGTCCTGATACCGTACCCTCAGCCCCAAACTGTGCGTCCTGATACCGTACCCTCAACACTAAACCGTGCGTCATACCATACCCTCAACCCCAAACTGTGCGTCATGATACCATACCCTCAACCCCAAACTGTGCGTCGTGATACCGTACCCTCAACCCCAAACTGTGCGTCCTGATACCGTACCCTCAACCCCAAACTGTACGTCATGATACCGTACCCTCAACCCCAAACTGTACGTCATGATACCGTACCCTCAGCCCCAAACTGTGCGTCGTGATACCGTACCCTCAACCCCAAACTGTGCGTCGTGATACCGTACCCTCAACCCCAAACTGTGCGTCGTGATACCGTACCCTCAACCCCAAACTGTGCGTCGTGATACCGTACCCTCAACCCCAAACTGTGCGTCGTGATACCGTACCCTCAACCCCGAACTGTGCGTCGTGATACCGTACCCTCAACCCCAAACTGTGCGTCGTGATACCGTACCCTCAACCCCAAACTGTGCGTCGTGATACCGTACCCTCAACCCCAAACTGTGCGTCATGATACCGTACCCTCAACACCCAAACCGTGTGTCGTGATACCGTACCCTCAACCCCAAACTGTGCGTCGTGATACCGTACCCTCAACCCCAAACTGTGCGTCGTGATACCGTACCCTCAACCCCAAACTGTGCGTCGTGTGATACCGTACCCTCAACCCCAAACTGTGCGTCGTGATACCGTACCCTCAACCCCAAACTGTGCGTCATGATACCGTACCCTCAACACCCAAACCGTGTGTCATGATACCGTACCCTCAGCCCCAAACTGTGCGGCATGATACCGTACCCTCAACCCCAAACTGTGCATCATGATACCGTACCCTCAACCACAAACTGTGCATCATGATACCGTACCCTCAACCACAAACTGTGCATCATGATACCGTACTCTCAACCCCAAACTGTGCGTCGTGATACCGTACCCTCAACCCCAAACTGTGCGTCGTGATACCGTACGCTCAACCCCAAACTGTGCGTCATGATACCGTACCCTCAACACTAAACCGTGCGTCATGATACCGTACCATCAACACTAAACCGTGCGTCATGATACCGTACCATAAACCCCAAACCGTGTGTCATGATACCGTACCATAAACCCCAAACTGTGCGTCATGATACCGTACCATAAACCCCAAACTGTGCGTCATGATACCGTACCCTCATCACTGCGGAGAAAGATACCATGTATCAAGAACTGGCAATGGAAAATCAGAGCATGGCAACATCAATGAGCAGCACAGCAGGGCCGAGCCAAGCCAAGCCAAGCCAAAAAGATGCCCGGCAGATATGGGGAGACTGCTGACAGATTACATGTCTCGACGATAAAAAGGTCAGGACAGCGTAGGTGGCAGAGGCAGCTGGTCATCCCCCTCCCCTGGTGTAATGGCATTAAAGCTTCAATGTAATAAACGTTCTGTGATTAACAGGAAGAGACAGACAAAACCGTGAGAGGAAAAAAAGTGTCAGCTTCGTCTCAACGAGCCACGATTAACACTGATCAATGAGCGCCTGCACTTGGAGAGATAACCACCACCCACCGGCACCCCGCACAATACCAGACCCGTGGGTACAATAGCACCACAAAAATAAAATGAATATGGGACCCCACGAACCACCCCGCCACCACAGGCGGCCCCAACGCACAGCCCTGCCACATGCAGCTCCACGCACCCCCCCGCCACCTCTTGCAGCTCTGCCCCGTCATCACATGTAGCTCCACGCACCGCCCCCTCTCGCAGCCCCACGCACCGCCCCCTCTCGCAGCCCCACGCACGGCCCCGCCACCACATGCAGCCCCACGCACGGCCCCGCCACCACATGCAGCCCCACGCACGGCCCCGCCACCACATGCAGCCCCACGCACGGCCCCGCCACCACATGCAGGCTCCGCCACCACATGCAGGCTCCGCCACCACATGCAGGCTCCGCCACCACATGCAGGCTCCGCCACCACATGCAGGCTCTGCCACCACATGCAGCTCCACCACGCACGGCCCCTCCACCACATGCAGCTCCACCACATGCAGCTCCACCACATGCAGCTCCACCACATGCAGCTCCACCACATGCAGCTCCACCACATGCAGCTCCACCACATGCAGCTCCACCACATGCAGCTCCACCACATGCAGCTCCACCACATGCAGCTCCACCACATGCAGCTCCACCACATGCAGCTCCACCACATGCAGCTCCACCACATGCAGCTCCACCACATGCAGCTCCACCACGCACGGCCCCTGCCACCACATGCAGCTCCCCACGCACGGCCCGCCACATGCAGATACACGCACCACCCTGCAATCAGACGCGGCTCCATGCACTAATCTACCATCACAGGGGTCCCCACGCACACCACCCCAGGGGCCCCTCCCGGTTTCCAACATATTTTTAGTATAGTAACCGTTATCACTAATACTGGTTCTCTGGTTAGCCACAAAGGTAGACCCCAGCTGCATTTACGATGCCCACAAAGCAGAGCCATTGATCATTAGATCTTCCGACGCTCCAGTGTTTTGGATCCTTCCCACTACATGAAAAGATCGTAGGCGCCGGACGGGCCGTCCTGGTTTCTAAATCTGGTGATCTGTAACGCAGTCACATAGCAGAGCCTTGTCGTGGCACGTCTAGGAATGCCCATTCCCAAAATAATCTGTGGGTGCTGGCATCCCACCCAGCTGGCATCAACAGACGGGTTCATGGTGCATCCACCAACCTACCTGGGACAACCTTCATGGGAGAGAGCAAGAGAGAAGCCTTGGGTCCTGTGCGGGCGCCGTGTATCAGAGCAGAGAGGCGATAAGTGTCCGCTCCATGCGATGGGCACAGAGAGGCAGCGGAGGGGCCAGGAATTAGCAGGATATAAATAACGAGGCAGAGTCATATGTCAGACTTAGAATATTACTGGGATCATCTGGGAAAGTACGGGGAGCCAAACAACACGCGGCTCCATTTCTTACACCGTGTCAGCTCATACATACTGGGGTCGTTAGGGAAGAAATACAGGGACATCAGGATAGTAAATAACCGGGTATTTACTCACCTCTCGCTGAGGACGCAGAGCCAGGGATTTCTGGTCCTCTACGACAGGGAATTTCACCAAGGTTAAAGGCCTGGTACATCCCCCAACCCCAGTGCCAGTGCCAACATGTGGCCTGAGACGCGGGGGAAGTAACACTAAGGGGTGGGGGCTGGCACGCAGGTACACAGAACGTAACAATATGGGGTGGGGACTGGCACGCAGGTACACAGAATGTAACAATATGGGGTGGGGGCTGGCACGCAGGTACACAGAATGTAACAATATGGGGTGGGGGCTGGCACGCAGGTACACAGAATGTAACACTAATGGGTGGGGGCTGGCATGCAGGTACACAGAATGTAACACTAATGGCTGGGGGCTGGCACGCAGGTACACAGAATGTAACACTAAATGGGTGGGGGCTGGCACGCAGGTACACAGAATGTAACACTAAGGCAGAGCTTGACAAAGCCAGGAGCCTGGTAGCCACTGGCTCCTAGAATTTTACTCCTAACTTTCTAGTTTATTTTACACCAATCGAAAAGCAGTCTTTGGCATCAAAAAGCATCTAGTTGGCTTCAAGGTTTTCTTCCTGTCTCCTACATTTAATGTAAACCTATCCAACCCTGGTGCATGTATTTATATATGAGGTCTGTTGTGTGTGTGTGTCTGCAGTGGGTAAATAGGGCGTCCAATGACAACAGAGCAAAGAAAATAAATAAAACAATATCACAACGTCACAATGTACAGATGTTAAAACATATATATATATATATATATACTTATATTATTTATCAGAGCAGCCAAACTGATATTAGAAGCATCGCTCTACACTTCACGACTCAAAAAAGTAGCCACAAGACGACATGCACAAAAAATACCCAACAGCAAAAAGCAGCCGGTAACGAAGTGATCAATAAATAGAAGCAGCTAAAATCATAATCTGGGTCAGAACAAACCAACTCCCAGATGCAGAGGCAGCTTCCCAACGTTTCAGCGAGGATGCGACTTTATCCAGGTATACCTTGATAAAGGCGAATCCTCGCCGAAAGGTTGGCTCCTAACTTTTGTAGCTGGCTCCTAGATTCAAAGCAAATTCTTCAATCCCTGCACTAAGGGATCGTGGCTGGCACACAGGTACACAGAATGTAACATTAAGGGATCGTGGCTGGCACGCAGGTACACAGAATGTAACACTAAGGGATCGTGGCTGGCACGCAGGTACACAGAATGTAACACTAAGGGATCGTGGCTGGCACGCAGGTACACAGAATGTAACAATAAGGGATCGTGGCTGGCACGCAGGTACACAGAATGTAACACTAAGGGATCGTGGCTGGCACGCAGGTACACAGAATGTAACACTAAGGGATTGTGGCTGGCACACAGGTACACAGAATGTAACACTAAGGGATCGTGGCTGGCACACAGGTACACAGAATGTAACACTAAGGGATCGTGGCTGGCACGCAGGTACACAGAATGTAACAATAAGGGATCGTGGCTGGCACGCAGGTACACAGAATGTAACAATAAGGGATCGTGGCTGGCACGCAGGTACACAGAATGTAACACTAAGGGATCGTGGCTGGCACGCAGGTACACAGAATGTAACACTAAGGGATCGTGGCTGGCACGCAGGTACACAGAATGTAACATTAAGGGATCGTGGCTGATCAGCAGCCAGGGCAGTGAAGTTCGAGTAATGTTTTGGGATGGTGTGCATGTACTAGTCCAGTGATTGTAATCCTCAACTCCCCAAATGTTTCTGAACTATATGTCCTATGAAGCTCAGATCTAAAGCATGACCAAGCATCATGGGACATATAGTTCAGAAACATCTGGGGAGCTGAGGATTACAATCACTGGACTAGTACATGCACACCATCCCAAAACATTACTCGAACTTCACTGCCCTGGCTGCTGATCCGTGGATAACTCCACACCACCCAGCACACAATGAGCTAGTCTCTGATCCGTTGCTCCTCTAGATTGTAAGCTCCTGTGAGCCGGGCCCTCTGCTCCTCTAGATTGTAAGCTCCTGTGAGCCGGGCCCTCTGCTCCTCTAGATTGTAAGCTCCTGTGAGCCGGCCCTCTGCTCCTCTAGATTGTAAGCTCCTGTGAGCCGGGCCCTCTGCTCCTCTAGATTGTAAGCTCCTGTGAGCGGGCCCTCTGCTCCTCTAGATTGTAAGCTCCTGTGAGCCGGGCCCTCTGCTCCTCTAGATTGTAAGCTCCTGTGAGCCGGGCCCTCTGCTCCTCTAGATTGTAAGCTCCTGTGAGCCGGGCCCTCTGCTCCTCTAGATTGTAAGCTCCTGGGTGCCCTCTGCTTCTCTAGATTGTAAGCTCCTGGGTGCCCTCTGCTTCTCTAGATTGTAAGCTCCTGGGTGCCCTCTGCTCCTCTAGATTGTAAACTCCTGTGAGCCGGACCCTCTGCTCCTCTAGATTGTAAACTCCTGGGTGCCCTCTGCTCCTCTAGATTGTAAACTCCTGTGAGCCGGGCCCTCTGCTCCTCTAGATTGTAAACTCCTGTGAGGTGGGCCTGGAAAGCTGGGAGATCTGCGCCTCACAGGGATCATTAGCAGCATTAACCTGTTCACTGCCAGCATGCAACGACAGTAGCCATTGCTCAGGAGAGGTTTAACACATTTGTTGCCGTGGTGAAACACCAACATCTCCTGACCAGGACAAGATTAACCCCTATCAACCTGCTGGCATGCAACAATGGCAGCCACTGCCCAGGAAATGATTAACACGTTCATTGCCAGTGTGAAACACTGAAGGCTCCTGCCCAGGAGAGGTTTTTTCCCAGCCTGCCTATTAAGGAAACGAAGAGCTCAGTTTGCATATTTCTATAGAAGGGGGGGAGGGGGGGCTGCGGTGATGATGGAAAAGAAGATCCAGGTATGACCAGAGATAATAATAATAATAATATCTACTTTACACGAATAAAAACAAGAGAAAGAATGAAAACACCCAGAGCCGCCCTATAGAAAATCATACAAAGTGCCTGTACGTACATACCAGTATCTGCCCTATAGAAAATCATACAAAGTGCCTGTACGTACATACCAGTATCTGCCCTATAGAAAATCATACAAAGTGCCTGTACGTACATACCAGTATCTGCCCTATAGAAAATCATACAAAGTGCCTGTACGTACATACCAGTATCTGCCCTATAGAAAATCATATAAAGTGCCTGTACGTACATACCAGTATCTGCCTATAGAAAATCATACAAAGTGCCTGTACGTACATACCAGTATCTGCCCTATAGAAAATCATACAAAGTGCCTGTACGTACATACCAGTGTCTGCCCTATAGAAAATCATACAAAGTGCCTGTACGTACATACCAGTATCTGCCCTATAGAAAATCATATAAAGTGCCTGTACGTACATACCAGTGTCTGCCCTATAGAAAATCATATAAAGTGCCTGTACGTACATACCAGTGTCTGCCCTATAGAAAATCATATAAAGTGCCTGTACGTACATACCAGTGTCTGCCCTATAGAAAAATCACACGTACCTGTAAATGGGACAGCACAGTGACCTCGCTATAGTCCTCTGTATAAGCTCAGGCCCCTAACATTCAGGCACCTGCAATAACTCCCACCCGAGCATCAAATATACCGGCTTTAAACCCCCCCCCCCCGGCGTATCAAACCCTCAGACTCGCCCTCAATGAGCACGCGGGGTCTACTAAAACTCACCATAGGGGAGCATTTCTCCAGTCAATGAAAGAGTTAAATCTGGAGGGATGTTGCATTCCAGAATAAAGGCACGATAAATTGGGGTGCGTTTCCTACCTTGTCCCTTCACAATCAGGTCGTCTATATAGCACCATGCATCCTCCACATCCATGGATCCCAGACTGCGCAGGGCGGACGCGGCGAGGAGCAGAGACGCGGTGAGGAGTAGAGACGCTGCGTCCAAAGCCTCGCACACCTTCCAACACCTCCCAGCCCAGCGAGTCAGAGCATGAGATGCTGGCACGCTCCATAGGGCCCAGCAGGCACGGTGCTACACCCCCCATTCCCTATATGGGCCCAAGAAGCTCTGGGAGGACTCCGGCTGCAGGAGCTTTCCATCAGATTTCCCCAAAGCCTGTCGACACGTAGACAACTTCTGCAGCAAGAACGCCATACATTTCCATAAAGCCTGTCACTCACCGGGGGGGGGGGGGTGGCCCTCACTGACAGGGGAACGCGAGGGACACGGCAGGCCCTCACTGACAGGGGGAACGCGAGGGACACGGCGGGCCCTCACTGACAGGGGGAACGCGAGGGACACGGCGGGCCCTCACTGACAGGGGGAACGCGAGGGACACGGCGGGCCCTCACTGACAGGGGGAACGCGAGGGACACGGCGGGCCCTCACTGACAGGGGGAACGCGAGGGACACGGCGGGCCTCACTGACAGGGGGAACGCGAGGGACACGGCGGGCCCTCACTGACAGGGGGAACGCGAGGGACACGGCGGGCCCTCACTGACAGGGGGAACGCGAGGGACACGGCGGGCCCTCACTGACCTGGGAGTGCGAGGGACATGGCGGGCACTCACTGACAGGGGAAAGCGAGGGACACGGCGGGCCCTCACTGACGGGGGAAAGCGAGGGACACGTTGGGCTCTCACTGACGGGGGAAAGCGAGGGACACGTTGGGCCCTCACTGACAGGGGGAACGCGAGGGGCACGGCGGGCCCTCACTGACAGGGGAAAGCGAGTGACACGTTGGGCCCTCACTGACGGGGGAAAGCGAGGGACACGTTGGGCCCTCACTGACGGGGGAATGCGAGGCACTCGTTGGGCCCTCACTGACCTGGGAGCGCGAGGGACACGTTGGGCCCTCACTGACGGGGGAAAGCGAGGGACACGTTGGGCCCTCACTGACGGGGGAAAGCGAGGAACACGTTGGGCCCTCACTGACGGGGGAACGCGAGGGACACGGCGGGCCCTCACTGACAGGGGAACGCGAGGGACACGGCGGGCCCTCACTGACGGGGGAAAGCGAGGGACACGTTGGGCTCTCACTGACGGGGGAAAGCGAGGGACACGTTGGGCCCTCACTGACGGGGGAAAGCGAGGAACACGTTGGGCCCTCACTGACGGGGGAAAGCGAGGGACACGTTGGGCCCTCACTGACAGGGGAAAGCGAAGGACACGTTGGGCCCTCACTGACGGGGGAAAGCGAGGGACACGTTGGGCCCTCACTGACGGGGGAAAGCGAGGGACACGTTGGGCCCTCACTGACAGGGGAACACGAGGGACACAGCAGGCCCTCACTGACAGGGGAACACGAGGGACACTGCGCCCCCCCCTGACAGGGGAACGCGAGGGACACGGCGCCCCCCCCCTGACAGGGGAACACGAGGGACACGGCGCCCCCCCCCTGACAGGGGAACACGAGGGACACGGCACCCCCCCTGACAGGGGAACACGAGGGACACGGCGCCCCCCCTGACAGGGGAACACGAGGGACACGGCGCCCCCCCTGACAGGGGAACACGAGGGACAAGGCGCCCCCCTGACAGGGGAACATGAGGGACACGGCGTCCCCCCTGACAGGGGAACACGAGGGACACGGTGCCCCCCCTGACAGGGGAACACGAGGGACAAGGCGCCCCCCCTGACAGGGGAACACGAGGGACACGGCACCCCCCCTGACAGGGGAACACGAGGGACAAGGCGCCCCCCCTGACAGGGGAACACGAGGGACACGGCACCCCCCCTGACAGGGGAACACGAGGGACACGGTGCCTCCCCCCCGACAGGGGAACACGAGGGACACGGTGCCCCCCCTGACAGGGGAACACGAGGGACAAGGCGCCCCCCCTGACAGGGGAACACGAGGGACACGGTGCCTCCCCCCCGACAGGGGAACACGGCAGCCCCCCCGACAGGGGAACACGAGGGACACGGTGCCTCCCCCCCGACAGGGGAACACGAGGGACACGGTGCCCCCCCTGACAGGGGAACACGAGGGACACGGCGCCCCCCCTGACAGGGGAACACGAGGGACACGGCGCCCCCCCTGACAGGGGAACACGAGGGACACGGTGCCTCCCCCCCGACAGGGGAACACGGCAGCCCCCCCTGACAGGGGAACGCGAGGGACACAGCAGGCCCTCACTGCTGGGTGGGGGGGATTAAGACGCGAGGGACACAGCGGGCCAACAATGTCAGAGGGAGAAGTGATGAATGGGCAATGTGTGATATATTGGGGCATTGGTTCTTTATTATTGTTAGTTTATTTGTACTGTACCAACATACTCTGCAGCGCAGTACAGGGGTTACAATATGTGAGGGCAGAACACAATTACTTCAAAATGAGGTAGAGAGGCCCCCGCTCCCTATAAGCTTACATTTTATAGGGCCCATTTGGTAAGATACAGGTAGCCTGGGCATAGGTGCAGGTGGCAGCAATGTTGAGACACAATCATTAATTTGGCAAATCTGGATGATGTGGCAAAGATCCGGGTAATATGTGTGACACAAATGATGGCAACACGGGCATGTGATAATCTGTCGGGTAACACGCCAATTCATGTGTCCCAAGACAGAGCGGTGTCAGACATGGAGGAGAAAAGAATGGAGAAAGGTTACAAATTCAGTATAAACAAATAAAAACACCAAAGATTCAATATTCTACAAAACCGTGCGGCTTTTCAGCTGAACAGCAGTGAAGGGGTTAAAAAGGCACTTTGATGGTATTTGTACTTTTTCCATAAATCTATTCCATATATTAAAACACTTTCTGTGATGTCCATCCATCATCGTCACCTGCCTCCTGCGATCCTGTGGACTTCTCCCCCCTGACCTGAATCCACGCGCTTTACTGACCAGCTGAGCCCTGCACCTTGCACAGCGGCGCGCAGCAGAACCGAGAGATGTACAGACCAGTAAAGACGTGCAGGAGGGAGACGTCCGGACTCAAATAGGAGTAAATGGCTAGAAAATGAATACGGATAATCAGTCCCCGTCAAGTTGTGACTCCTCTGCGGCCTGAGAACAAGTGTGAACCCTCGCCCGGATCAGGCCGCTGCCTCTATTTATCCTATGCCCCAAAACTAGATGAAAAGCAAGACTTTAATGTGACATCTGCCTCCTCCCCGGCTGCATGTATCATTACATGGAAACTCTGCACATCCTGCAAAGTGAGGTGTGATTAGGGAACGGCAGCAGCTGCGATCAGGAAAGTGAATGGCGGAGCAGGTAATGTCAGTGAGACAGGGAGAGGCGGATTCCTCCACAATACACACACACACACACACACACGTGCCGGAGGCTGCAATGGTTCACATTCCTTCACATGTTTACTGAGCGACCTGCAAAACCCTGAGAAACAGCTCAGGAGCTGAAAAAGGTAAATATGGCAATGGTCGCCCCCAGGGCCACCGGCTCTGCCTCGCTGCCAGTAACCGGTCCAAGGCATGTCAGCAAGCGTGGGAGCAGAACCAGCTCCGGCACCTCAGGGGTTATTTACCATCTGTAGTGCCTGGGGAGAAGTGACAAAAGCCAAAATACGGATTTTGATGATCACGTCTTCGTTTCCGCGGCCACGACACGATCACATGCCACCATATTCACATTTTACACTGAGACGTAGAAAGGCAGGGGTTAAACACAGCAAGAGGAGAAATGAGTAATCCAGTAATTTCACTGATTCATTCTTCCTGCACGCGCCCGCCTTCCATCCTCCCTCGCCCACCGTCTCCCTGGACTGGGCAGCTTTGCCCTGGGCACCATGCTCTGAGTTTCTGCCACCCATCTGCCATACCCCTACTATCCACTCATACTGTGCTCTCCCTCCTTCCTAATCTCTGCCGTGACCCCCATGGCTAAAGTGACACATGTTTCCTTGCCCCGGGCCCTTTACCCACTGGTCCTTTGCCCATCCTGTGTCCTGGAGCCAGCACCCTGAGCTACCTCTCCACCCCATGGGCTCTCTCACCCACCACTGGCTCAATCCCATTTGTCTCCTTACCCGTGGCACAATGCTCAAGGCCTTCTCATCCATCCTGACCCAGCTCCCCTCCGTTTAGTTTGCCCCCACGATACCCACTGCTCGTTTATACCCACTAAACTGCCCTGTGTGCCACGCCATCACAGACCCAATCTGACCCCAGCCAATGGCATGCAACACAAACCCATGTCCTGCCCCGTGCAGTCTGAGGACGTCTCTACCCCCGGTAACACACGTTGCCCCCCCAGGGGGGCAGAGACGTTCTGAGACTCGCTCACTGATGATAAAGTCTCCGCTCATTCAGAGTGAGATCGTTGGTCGATATTAAACAATAAGCCCCCTGCCAGTCTGGGGACCCGTCGGGTGGGCCCTGTACTCCTCCAGCCTGGCGAAGCACAGGGATAAAGGATCCAGGTCCTCTCGCAGGGAGCCAGGGCCTCATTCCCGGGCTGTGACCTCACTTTCCAAGGAAGACATTCAAATCCCGCGTATTAAACACCTCTTCCACCCCCTGCTTGTGATCCTGGAGCTCTGTGCCCACAGCGATGCGATGCCCCCTGCTGGGCATATCATTGCCTTACCCCAATACCCTCAGCAAGGCCCACCATGATCACCTTGAATTAGGATTGGGGGAGGGGGGGTTATACAGCATATTACCCCATTAGTGAACATATATAAAGTGTGAGGACACCACCATATAATTAGCTACTATGGTCCCATTGCACATCGTATTCTTGGCAAGCAGGCTTACAATCTACTCTACATATGGTGGGAGATGGAGCGCCCCCTAAAGGCCGCAGACTTAAACCAGTCTGACCAACGATGGCTCGCCTTACTTTCACTTCATTAAACACCAAGCAGAACATGTGACCAGGAACCAACCAGCCCTCTGCAAAGGGGACAAGGAGGAACCGTACTGACCTTCAGGGGTGGGCTCCGATGCCAGAGCAGACACTCCCTCGCTGGTCACATCTTCAGGATTTGCCACCACCTCTTCCTCCTCAGGAGACTGATCTCCTGCCTTTGGCTGCTGGGCCTCTGGAGGATTCTGGGAAAACATGGCAGCCTCCAACTTCACCTCACATGGCACGTCCTCTATGACCACTTCTAGCTCTGGTTCGGGTGTCTGCATGGTTGGCACTGCCTCAATGGCTGGTGGTTGCATGGTGGAGACCAGCAAGATCTCCTCAATGTTCGCGGGCTGTAAGTGCTGATCGATCTGGCCCCGAGTCGAGGTAACGGTCAGAGAAGCCAACGTAATTTGTGATTCTTTCTTTTCCAGGATCTCCACATCATCCTTTGACTCTTGGGGCTTCGTTACTGATGGTATAGAAAGCAATATTAGGTCTTCTCGCTTGCTAGCCAAAGGGGTATCAACCTGGTTAGAAGCAGAAACACCTGAACCACTTGGGAGACGTTCTTCAGATATTAGACACTTCTCTGCTGTTTGGCTGGAGGTCCAGGTGCAGACCACCTCCTCAGTCCACCGCTCGTGGATTTCCACGTGGCTCACAGACTGCTTGACGGATTTCAACTCAATCACTACCTCTGATCGGGGAACCAAGTTGACCTCTACCATTGCATCGGCCAAGTTAATTGTAGTTTCGTTGCTTTTTGGCGGTTCCTCCTGCTCAACCTCCACTTTGAAGCATGGACTTTTATGTTCATTTTCCTTTCCTGAATCCTCTTCCTCTACCGGCTTATCTACCTGGTCTATTGGGCTGGGCTGGTGCTGGGCCTCGCTCAGGAGGTGTTTGCTAGAGGTCTCCACGAGGATCTGCTCTTGGATCTCCACTATGGCTTTCTTTTTCTTGGTCTCTGCCTCTTTTCGGGGTTTCTCCTGGCTGGTTTTCGGTTGCTGGTCAGCCTTGAGTAACACTTGAGCCCCCTCGGCACTCGCCACAGGTTCTGGCGACTGACCCTGGACCCCCTTTTCCTGAGAAGTGGTTTTATGTTCTAGGTTAGGTTCTAGCTTAGTGACTATCTTGTCAGATTCCAGTTTTGATACCATTGGACTTGGCTCTGGTTCCATGGTGCTGTCCTCCTTTTCACGTTTGCCCTTTCCTTTGGTTTTTCCTTTTTTTTCCTGTTTTACCTCTTGTTTGGTCCCGGTTGTGGGTGGCTCTAGAATAGCTTCTACAGTACTCTTTAACACCTTTTTCTCAGTCTCTGGATTATCGTTGCGGCCTTTTCTGGCCTCCTTGGACCCTAGTGAGGAATCGGTTTTTGGTGGATCTGAGGTAGTTGGCTGAGGAACCTTCACTAACTCATCTGCCTTTTTCTTGGCCTTGTCTGAGCTTTCCTGGCCTCCCTTCCTCCCCTTCGGCTCTGGTTTTAAGACTTTGGCTTTGTCCTCCACCTTCAGATCAGCCTCCACCTTTGGCTTTTCCAGTTTAGTTTCTGGAGGCTCAGGAACAGAAGGGTCCTGCACCTCAGGTTTTCCCTTCTCCACTTTCTTCTTTCCTGACCTCTGTTCCCTCACTTCTACCTTAGCCTCTCCTTGTTCTGTTTTGGTGGTGCTGGTCATGGTCACTACATCTTTCTTAATTTCAATCTCCTCAGTCATTTTAAGCTTTTTCTCTGTCTGCTCTTTTTGCTTTTTGCTTTTTCCCTTGGCCTCTTGCACGGGCTCCTGTTTGGTTCCTGCACCTGGCAGTTTAGGTTGTGCCCGTACCTCTTCGTGCGGCCCCTCATTTTGCTTGACCTCCGGAGGCCTGGCACTGGTTACCGCACTCAACGTAAACGATGACTCCACGTGTGACTCCTCCAGCTTTTCCTTCTCTACCTTTTTGGCCTCCTGTTTTCTTCGTCCCTGGTCTTTTTGAATGTTTTGGGGTTCGGTACCCGCAGTTACCCCAGGAATCACATTTCCAGTCTCAATTTTTGCTTGGTTATTCTGGACCTCCTCCTGCTTCTGTACCGGCCATTCTATGGCGGAGGGCTGTGAACTTGGCCCAGACTGTTCCCATATGGTTTGCCTCCTGGTGACTTCTCTTCTATGCTCTACGGTTTCCACCACAGTGGATTTAAGGATGGTCTCCGAGGAATAAGAGCTCGTCTTTACCCTGCTCTCTGCGCCAGATCTCTCTTCTACCATCGCTCTACGTTGGTCAGTTTTATTCACCCACTTCTCATCCACAGAGGTTGTCTGAGGGCGTTGAGACGATCTTGTTCCGCTCTTCAGGTTGACCTGCCCATCACTCTCTGGCCACCTTTGCCACCCTCCACCTTGTCTGCGATCGCCCTGCACATGAGAACTGAAGATACCGGGCATGGGTTCCTGTGATCCATCCGGCACGGCCTCCTCGCGTTTCCGATATGCCCGTCTCTCCATTTCATCTTGAGGTTTAGGTGCGTAAGATGTTGGCCCACGTACGGTCTGGACATTGCTGGCTTGTGTCCTGCGGGGCACACCCAGAGCTGGCATAGGCCGTCTCACCCTCTGTAATGATGCTGGCACAATCTCCGGCGGCAGGTGCAGGTACTGTCGCAGATAGCCGATACCCTCGTTGGTGAGGTACCAGTAGCAGTGCCGCCATACAAAGGTCTCCTTCACAAACCCGCGCGATCTTAAGGAACCCATTGCTTTCGTTACCTGCAAGTTGGTGACGCCGGGGACCTCGGCATGGCGGCTCTGAGGCCTTTCGTCGTTCTTGGCTACCATCACTCCATCTCTGAAGAGGATTTCGTAGATTGCCCGTAGGCGGTCAAGTGGCATCAGCATTCCCGCCACCATCTTGGCTGGATTGGGTCAGGGCACCAGAAAAGTCAGAAGGGCCAAGAGGAATTAGATGCAGTCCCACGGGAAACCGGTGACGGAGTGAGAGGACAAATACAAAGCAGGAACTCCTCTGGATTGCGCGTGATGAATCCTCCTGCCAAGCGACTTCACTGAGCAAACAGCCCGAGAGGGAGAAGCAGCGGCAGCGTGCAGCATGAAAATGGGCTGCAGAAAACTTTCTCTTCTGCCTTCCTTCGGTCTATCCACCCCCTGCCTCAGCCGGCGCGCAGAGTGCGACTCCACCTCCGGGTGTCAGAGACACTGGACAGAGCTCAGAGACAGCTGCAGGTCCACATGGAGACAGCGAGACAGTTACATGCGCTCTCACACACACACACCCACCCACCCTCAAACCATATAGGCACGGCCTGGACTGGGAGGGAGAGAGGGAGGGGGCAGGAATTAAACCTCAGTGCCTGACACAGCTGCCAAACACGCCCTTCCTTCTACAAGATACCCAGTGCTGCCAGCAGTGCCCGCCGCAGGCAGGATAGGTGGGCATCCAGCAGGAAGGCTCTGTGCCCATCCACTAACGGGAAGGACATCTCTCACTGGGCCACAGAACATCTTACATCAAAGACTCTTTTTGTCACTGGTGCGAGAAGCCAGCAACAGAAAAGGTGGCACTCAATACCCGGCACGAAGACTTGCCAAAAGGTGCCCCAGACCAGATCTTCAGAGGGGATATGGCACAGGTACGGGTCAACTACACAGACGAAAAGCCCCCCCTCTCCAATTCATACTCAGAGGGGCCCGGCACATGGATCTTCGGGGCTGCTAAAAGCGAGAGACCCACGTGCTGCAGCACTACAACTCCCATGATGCTTTACCAGCCTCTGAGGAAGCATCACAGAAGGTGCAGTTCTGCAGCATCTGCTGACCAATCACTTAGACCCAATTTATAGAATGGAGAACCTGGTGCTGGCGCTCCCAGACCCACTATCGACACCCAGAAGGACAGAGAGATCCGGCACATGATCCCCAAGCACAGCGGGTGTAGGAAGGAGCCGTGCTGAACCAACTCCTGTACAGGGGAGGGGGGGAGGGGACGCCTGTGGTTTTCAAGGTTATCTTCATGCACAGGAGTCATCGAGTGCGCACAGAAAGGCTTCCCAGCAGAGGTGGCAGGGAAATAAAAGCAGTCAGGTGCAGCGAGGAAAGATCTAGATAAGGAGGTAGCGGCTTCCGCAGCCCATAAACAGTTAATAGGACACGACTGTGCGCCTCTGCCCCCTCCTCTGTGTGACCCGGTATATATATCTTGAGGTATTCCTAGATTGCGTGGTGATGGAGGCAGCTGCTTCCTCGTGTCACACGCACACGCGTGCACACACACGTGATTCACAACCTATATCCCAGAATCCTGAGCGTCGATCACTAGCAAGTCTCACCAAGTGTGCCGTGCCAACCTGAGCCATCAGCATCACCGTGCCACGCCAACCTCAACCCTCGGACACACCGTGCCACCACAACCTCAACCCTCGGACACACCGTGCCACCACAACCTCAACCCTCGGACGCACCGTGCCACACCAACCTGAGCCATCAGCATCATCGTGCCACACCAACCTCAACCCTCAGACGCACCGTGCCACGCCAACCTCAACCCTCGGACGCACCGTGCCACGCCAACCTCAACCCTCGGATGTACTGTGCCACGCCAACCTCAACCCCTCGGACACACCATGCCACGCCAACCTCAACCCTCGGACGCACCGTGCCACGCCAACCTCAACCCTCGGACGCACCGTGCCACGCCAACCTCAACCCTCGATGCACCGTGCCACGCCAACCTCAACCCTCAGACGCACCGTGCCACGCCAACCTCAACCCCTCAGACGCACCGTGCCATGCCAACCTCAACCCTCGGACGCACCGTGCCACGCCAACCTCAACCCTCGGATGTACTGTGCCACGCCAACCTCAACCCCTCGGACACACCATGCCACGCCAACCTCAACCCTCGGACGCACCGTGCCACGCCAACCTCAACCCTCGGACGCACCGTGCCACGCCAACCTCAACCCTCGGACGCACCGTGCCACGCCAACCTCAACCCCTCAGACGCACCGTGCCACGCCAACCTCAACCCTCGGACGCACCGTACCACGCCAACCTCAACCCTCGGACGCACCGTACCACGCCAACCTCAACCCTCGGACGTACTGTGCTACACCAACCTCAACCCTCGGACGCACCGTGCCACGCCAACCTCAACCCACCCAGTTGGGTGGAGTAGAGGTAACATCACTGCTCTGCGTGGAGAGAGCCTGTGGAGACATAGGTTCAATCCCAGCAAGAGCACCTCTCCAGTAAGTATCCTTGGGCAAGACACCTAACGGTACATACTCGCCACCCAGGACATACTGAAAACCAGAGAAATCTCAATGTATCCTTCCTGGTAAAATACTTTCTAAAAAAAAAAAAAAAAACGGACACACCGTGCCACGCCAACCTCAACCCTCGGACGCCCCGTGCCACACCAACCTCAACCCTCGGACACGACCTGCCACGCCAACCTCAACCCTCGGACGCAACCTGCCACGCCAACCTCAACCCTCAGACGCAACCTGCCACGCTAACCTCAACCCTCGGATGCACCGTGCCATGCCAACCTCAACCCTCGGACGCACTGTGCCACACCAGCCTCAGCTATTGGCATCACTGTGCCACAGGTTACCAATGTTACCACACCAACCAAATCTAAATGTAGCACTGTGCCACGCCAACCTCAACCCTCGGATGCACCGTGCCACGCCAACCTCAACCCTCGGAAGCACTGTGCCACACCAGCCTCAGCTATTGGCATCACTGTGCCACAGGTTACCAATGTTACCACACCAACCAAATCTAAATGTAGCACTGTGCCACGCCAACCTCAACCCTCGGATGCACCGTGCCACGCCAACCTCAACCCTCGGACGCACTGTGCCACACCAGCCTCAGCTATTGGCATCACTGTGCCACAGGTTACCAATGTTACCACACCAACCAAATCTAAATGTAGCACTGTGCCACGCCAACCTCAATGGCATCACTGTGCCACATGACACACCAACCAAATCTACATGCAGCACTGTGCCACGCCAACCTCAAATAATGGCATCACTGTGCCACGCCAACCTCAAATAATGGCATCACTGTGCCACGCCAACCTTGACCTTGTGTTTCAGGAAGATGGCATGAGTCAGATCATGTAGATTGAAACGTGGCCCTCATTTTCCTGGGCCTGGCGGTGCCCACTGAGAGGGTGCTCCGGTATGTGGGGGCTGCCAAGGTGTGTGTGTGTGTGGGGGGGTTTCTCCTAACGCGCCCTTTTCTTTATAGTGTTTAATCTCCGCTATCCGTGCATCTGAGTAAACCTGCGCCATACGAGATCACGTAATAAACAGCGCTCTAACAGCTCAGAGACTTCGGTCATAGCACTCCCCCACCCTGCGGCGACTTACAAACCCGCACTGACATCTCGACGAGGCAGATTGGTGTTTTCTCTTCTCCTTAGTAATTACACGCTGGTAAAAGAAGCAGTTTAGCATCTGAACCAATTTATTTCCACCTACAAGAGGTTAATGCTATTTGTTCATGAGCCCCAGCATACTGCAGACTCCGTCAGCATTTTCCCACACCTCTGCCAGGGAGGGAATAATCTCTGACACTCTGTATGCTTTTCTCAATCCTCCCCAGCGCTGAACAGAGACATCCAGCAGAAACTGCAGGGTATTCACCGGAACGGTGACCAACTAAAATCAGGCTCGGCTGTGACAGAATCAAGATGCTGTAGAATAGATTAAGGGCCAATAAAAAGTTATATTAAAACCAGAATATATTGAGGGGACACATTGTGCTCCCCTCCTGCCCAGCGGCTGCGATTCAGACCTATCCCCATCCTCAATAAAGACCAAACCGACCAGCGTGGGGATTAAATGTAGAATGAAAAATAAACAGAATGAAAAGACACTCAGTGGGTTTATAGGCGTCAACACAGATTAACAGCGTTTACAAAATGTCAATTATGACGGAATGGGATGTTGTTCCGCCTGCGGGTGTGCTCAATCTGCGTGACCCCTTCGCTTACCGCTGGCCCGACTACCGAGTGACGCGCACTCGGCGTCTCGTGCGGCCTGGCGTGACCCTGGGGAAGGGTTAGCGGGCGGTGGAGGGGACCCCTGCCTAGAACCAGCCGACCACTGAGCCATACGGCACTCAGCGTCCCGAGCAGCTGGTTCACTGACCTTGCGGGTGCGGGACGTCCGTGGAGATCGGATCTGCCAGCCGCGGAGGAATCTTCGGTTCGATGTGGGAAACGTTTCGGATCTTGCGGGAAACGTTTCCGATCGCGGTGCGGGTAACTTTTCGGATCTCGAGGAACGACTTTTCGGATCGGACCAGGGCTGAATGAATCTTCGGATCCAGGTGGAAGACTCTTCGGATCGGATCGAGGCTGGGTGAATCTTCGGATCTGCCGGGATGGGCGAGGGATTCGGATCGCACCGCAATCCCTCGCAATACCGAAGCGCGGTACGCGGCCGCGCCCTTCGGTTCGGATCTCTGAATTTCCCCGATCGAATCTTCTTAGCGCCGCTGCCCTGATGCTCGATGCAGGGTCAGCGCGCTCGATTCGGATCGGATGGGCACCGTATCCTGAGGCCGCGGGGGACACTCAGAACCGAAATACGGCGGAGATCAAGCCACACCAGACACAGCTGAATGTACTGCAGGAACTGCCTTTATTGTTTACATTACACACTTTTATTACTTCTCACAATAATTAGAATACAATGGGACTCCTTGCCCGCCCTCCCGGGACCCATTGGCCACCATCCTTCAGGGAGTCGCCAATTCGGACCGGA